>CAUYQU010055975.1:0-104026 GCA_963574635.1 Cheracebus regulus
CCACACAATAATAGTGGGAGACTTTAACATTACACTGTCAATATTACACAGATCAACGAGATAGAAAATTAACAAGGATATCCAGGACTTGAACTCAGACCTGGAACAAGTAAACTTAACAAATATTTACAGAACTCTCCACCCCAAATCTACAAAACATACATTTTCCTCAGTATCACATTACATCTATTTTAAAAGTGACAACATAATTGGAAGTAAATCACTCCTTAGCAATTGCATAGCATCTCACAGGTTTAAATAAAATATTGGTTGGCTGCTTGTTTGTTATTTTCATCCCTTATTCCTTCCTGTCTCCATTCTTAAGCACAATTATTGGCATAAAAGAGGTTTTTAATACCCATTTTTAGACTGTATTCTAGCCTGGGCAATAGAACAAGAATCCCGTTCTCTCTCCCTCTCTCTCTTCCTCTTTCATTCTCTCTCTCATTTTTTTTCTTTCTTTCTTCTTTTCTCTCTTTTTCTTTCTTTAAAAAAAAAAAATTTAAGAAGACGACAAAAACAAACACTGGTGAGGATGGTGAGCAACTGGCACCTTCATACATTGCTGGTGAGCCTGCAAAACAGTATGATCCTTTTGGAAAGCGGTTTGACAGTTTCCTATAAATTTAAATACACACTTACCATATGACCCAGCAATTCCAATCCTAAGATTGGAGAAATGGAGAAATGAAAATACATATCTATACCAATTGTCTGAAAATTTATTCGTGATAACCAAAACTGAAAATTAAATATCCATCAACAGGTGAATGGATAAACACATTATAGCATACCCATAGTGATATAGAATAGATGTGGCATAAAATACTACTCAGCAACTAAGAGGAATTAATTACTGAAAGATGCAACAGCATGAATAAATTATGCTATGCAAAAAAGCCAGACACAAAAGCATACATACCGTAAGACTCCATTTCTTCAAAACTCTAGAGAAGATCAGTTTAATATACATTTATAGAATAGCAGTTCACCTGGTGTCAGGGGTGGGAAAGATTGTGAAGAGGTACAAGAACAATTTAGAGGACAATAGAAGTATTCTATATCTTGATTGTGGTAATGATTACCTGAGTATGTGAATGTGTCAAAATTCATTGACATACAAACTTACGTGGTTACATTTTACTGTATGTTAACTACACCTCAATAAAGTTGATTTTTTTTAAAGTCAGATCTAGGTTTTAATACAGATTCCACAGCATACTAATTTTGTCACTGTAGGTCATTAGCTTAACCAGACATAAAGTACCTATACAATGCTCAATAATGGGTGCTAATTGTTATGATCCTCACATTGTATAGTACTTTTCTTAAGTAATTACTAACTTTTCTTAAGTAAGTTCATGATGCATTTTGTATGTCATGTGTGGTTGCTACAAGCAGATTGTTAATTTGACAGATAACACTGATAAGAACTGTTGAAAAAAAAAAAGGTTCCAGGTAAACTGGACCATACCTAGCCAGATGCTTTTTCAATATATGTAGGCTTCTAAACAAGTTTCCTTACATTAACAGCTTTTATCAAAACAAATAGATATCAACAAGCATTTAGTAAATTTACTAGTGTCCTGAATTATAAAATCTCAGAATTTTGTAATTTGTAAATAAAATATACAAAGCAAAATGAAGGTGGAGATACATAACTTGACTTTTGAAAACAAAAATTAATCAAACAGGTTTGTGTGTTTATTCATTTATCAATATTTTATTGTGTATCTACTGACACTAGGCATAGTGTGTTGAAATCACAAACTTATTTGAAATGTACAAATAAATAACCTTTGCGTGTTGGAGCCTCAGTAAACCAGCGGGTATAATATTTCTTAATTTTACTTTCAAATGATGCAAATTATTTAAGATATAAAACGTTACTTGGACCAAGACAATTCAGTAATTGGGCAAGAAGAGTCTTTTCAACAACGATGCTGAGAAACCTCCATATCCACATGAAAAAATTAAAATTAGATCTCTCCTCACACTGTATGTGAGGTACCCAGTTAACTCAAAATGGGTTATCCATCTTTTGTAAGAACAATCACACTCTTATAAGAAGACAGAAGAGTAAATTTCTGTAACTTTGGGTTAGACAATAGTTTCTTAGACATGACACCAAAAGCAAAGGTAACCCAAAAAATGGTAAATTAAACTATGTACAATTTTGTTTAAGTCTGTGCTGCAGAGGATGGCATTAGGAAAGTGAAAAGACAACTCACAGCACAGGAATAATATTTGGAAATCATGTATCTGATGAGATTTATATTCAGAATACATAAAGAACTCATAGAACTCAATAATAAAAAGACAACCCAGTTACAAATAGGTAAAGGATTTGAATAGATATATATTTCTTTTCTTTTTTTTAAGAGAGAGTCTTGCTCTGTCAGCAGGCTGGAGTGCAATGGCACAATCTCAGCTCACTGAAAGCTCTGCTTACTGCGTTAGGGTGATTCTCCCGCCTCAGCCTCCCAAGTAGCTGGGACTACAGGTGTGCACCACCACATCCAGCTGTTTTTCATATTTTTAGTAGAGACGGTGTTTCACCATGTTGGCCAGGATGGTTGATCTCTTGACCTCGTGATTCACCCGCCTCGGCCTCCCAAAGTGTTGGGATTACAGGCGTGAGCCACCGTGCCTGACCTGAATAGATACTTCTTTAAAGAAAATATACAAATGACCAATAAGCACATGAAAAGATACTTAATATGGTCAGGCATTAGGGAAGTGCAAGTCAAAGCCACAATGAAATATCACTTCACACCCTAGGGATAGCAATAACAAACAAATACATACAAAAAACTCAGAAACAGTAAACGCTGGCAAGGAGAAATATAGAAAAATTGAGACATTTGTATATTGCTGGTGAGAATGTAGAAGATGAAGCTGTTGTGAAAGTTAAACAGAATTACCAATAACTCAGTAATGCCACTCCTAGGCACGTCCTCTAAAATTTGAAAACAAACTCAAACAGAAAACTGTACACCAGTTTTCATTGTAGTATGATTCATAAGATCCAAAGAGTGGAAACAATCCAAATGTTCAACGGGTTATGAATAAAGAAAATGTGGTATATCTACAAATGGAGTGTTTTCAGCCCTAAGAAGGAATGAAGTTCTGATACATACTAAAACATGGAAAAAAAATCTCCAAAACATTACACTCAATGAACAAAAACAGTCACGGAAGACCACATACTGTATGATTCTATTTATATGAAATATCCAGAATAGGCAAGTCCATAGAGACACCAAGCAGATGAGAGGTTGCTGATGGGGTGGGATAGCGACGCAGATGGCTACTGACAGCCAGTGGACACAGGGATTCTTTCAAGGGGAACAAAAATGTCCTGACACTGTGGTGATGGCTGTACAACCCTGTGACCATACTAGCAAGCACTGAATTGTGCACTTTGAGGGTTGGATTATATGGCATATAAATTTTATCTCAATAAAGCTGTTAAAACATGTTATTTGGAATGAAAATTAGCATGAAGATTTATAAATAAAAAGCTAAATTTAAGCCATTTAAATTGCTCAGTAAGTCACCAGATGCTTTCAATTGATATTCAACTTATTTTTTAACCTGTAAGTGCTAGAGGAGGCACAGCATTAAGAGAAATACCTAAGGTAGATGACAGTTGACGGGTGCAGGAAACTACCATGGTGCGTGTATACCTATGTAACAAACCTGCACGTTCTGCACATGGACCCCAGAACTTAAAGTGTAATAAAAAAAATAAATAAAGGTTATTTTTAAAAAAGCATTATCCTTCAAATAGAATCTGATTTTGTCAGTTTTATTTACTATTATTTTGCCCATAATGAGGTAATATGTCTGATTACTCTGAAAATATTATGAAAAGAAAAAAGTTATATGTGGAAGTAATTATTGAGACCAGATGGTTTTCTGCTCTTTGAAGAGTTGCAATATTAACAGCATTGTTTTATGTGTCTATAAAGAGTCTTATCTCTGTTACTTTGCATTATTATGTATCTATAAAACGTCACTTTGTAGCAATAGCTGTACATTGCAAATCTCTTTTTACATGGCTTAACTATTGATTCTGACATACGGACTCCGTTATGTGTCCCTCCGAATTCTGACATGGAGGAGGTTTTTGCTCACCAGAGATGACAGAAAAACAGCACGTTCAGGAATGCACTGTCTGGACCAACATCTGCCCTGCATTTCCCAAGAGGAAGGCTAGGAACCCTGAGCAGCTGGAGAGATGCCCAGGAAAAGAACGTCCGCGTCTCTGCTTCTTTCTAGGGGAGTGGGGAAGAGAAAAGAGGACTGCCAGATGTCTACAACTCATTACTGCCTGGCAGTATTCAGGATGAAATAAGAGTAAATTAATCAGCATTCAGGAGGAATGAATGGCAAGGGGAGATGTGTATTGATGCTATTTTAGCCCAAGTCAAATTAAACCTGTAGAACTGACAACATACATTAATCTCCTCATTGTCTCCAGTAGCTGTGCCAATAAGCTCCTAGTTTCTTTATACAAACAACTGTTATTTTGCTGTTACTACTTCAGCAAAAAATTCTAGCAATGGCCTGGTAAGTTACCCCTAGTGATTAATACAGACTTGCGCATTAAACTCACTCTGCTAAGGGAAGAACACAGTCTATATTGTAGCCATGAATCTCTATGTGGCAGCCCTCTGACAGAAAGCAGGGCTTGTGCCAACCAATAGTCTGATTAATCAGTTGTCTGCAAAGGCTCAGGCTTAAATGAGCACTGAGGAATAACTGGATACTGCAGAATTTGCAAGCATTTTTTTTTTCCTAAAAGAAAAATTACAGGTTCTTTTTTTAACAGAAGTTTTTTGACTTATATATCAAAGATCAGCTATAACTCTGTGTAATGGCATCATGTTAGATGATCTCCTCTGTGACATGTATTTAGGAATAATACTAAATTGTAAAAAAAAAAAAAGGTCGATCTTCAATTAAAAATGAAATATCAGCTCAATTGGTGGTATCTGAATTAAATTGAATTCCTGTTCAGTTGAAGCTCCTCTCTGATTTATTCCATTCTCCAGCATTACTTTTACTCTCTTTTTAATATTGACTATGACCACTTTTGATAAATGTCCCTCTAGTGGGGGCCTATTGAATTAGAAATGCCTTCCAGAACCTCCAAATACTCAGTGAGACCAATTAGAGGAGGTCAGCCTCCCACCAAAATTATGGCAGGAAGCATAAATGAGGGAAGAGAATTCATGAAATGGTTTGCAAAGCTGTTCACTTCTCTCAGGATTTATTCTTCTGGACAATGTCATTTCTTACTCAAGAGCAGACGACTCGGGTTTTGGATATTGAAACTTACACACTTTGTGGGGAAGGGGTCCTATTTAAGCGAGAAGAAACAAAACTGAAAAAAACAAAATTCTGTGTGAAATGAATATTTGCTTATACTAAAAAAAGAAATGACAAATTACAAAGTTTTTCAAGTTAACAAATCAATACTTTTTTATATTTTGAAGTGCCTAGCAATCTTTTCATTTTTGTTTTTGGTCTCCATTAGGAATTTTTGAATTATATTTGAATTTTGGTCTAATCAATAATTTTGAAAACCATACAAAATTAATTTTGAATGAAGGCATTCACAAGAGGAATTAAATTTATTTTTAACTTGCCATTCATTGTATAGAACTATGTAACTATATTATTAAATTACTTTTATACTGCATACATTGAATTTTCACAAACACATTTGGCTTTGTTGCTGGAACATTTGTTTCTTTCAGGCCCCTGCACTAATAAGTGGAAATTCTTCTTTTTCTTTTGTCCAGAACAACCATAATTTGTCAGGACAAGGCCCATTGTGCACACTAATGTGCAATCCAATAGTTTAGGATGCATGGAACATGCAACATTACACAAAGGTATACTCATTGACTCATTGTAGTAGTGCTACTGCTACCAGTCCTTGTCCTCAAACACAGGAGGTCTGACCAATTGTATTATACATAATTCACACAAAAATATGTACTGTGCTTATAATTGTATTCACTGCAGTGGCCAACTTTCATTTTCACTGGACATCAGTGAGAATCAAATCTACCACTTATCAGTTTACATTTACAGAAACTATTTCCAGAGCAGCTATTGGCTCCATTCATTTCAAATGTTATTTCTCCTGTACTTCCCACAAGCTTCTGAAGTCGAGTGCACAAGATATGTTTATATTGTGATATGACCTCTTGTCATTGCACCTTTGAGTCACAATTGCATAAGAGTTGGCACAGTGGGTGGTAGGAGTATTTCTGGAAGCCATTCCTACACCACAACAGCTAACTACCGCTTAACTATATAAAGAAATAACTGCAAACCACATAAACATTTTAGTAACCTAAACTAAATATGTCCCAACTCATCTTCCCTATATACCTGTCCCCAAAATGTCTACAGCAGCTATAATACTTCTCTTTTTTTTTGAGATATAGTTTTGCTCTTGTTGCACCCAGGCTGGAGTGCAATGGTGTGATCTCAGCTCACTGCAACCTCCTTCTTCTGGGTTCAAGCGATTCTCCTGCCTCAGCGTCCTGAGTAGCTGGGATTACAGGAGCCTGCCACCATGCCGGCTAATTTTTTACATTTTAAGTAGAGACAGGGTTTTACCATGTTGGCCAGGCTGGTCTCAAATTCCTGGCCTCTGGTGATCCACCCACCTCAGCCTCCCAAAGTGCTGAGATTACAGCCATGAGCCACCACGCCCAGCCTACAATACTTCTTGACACAAGAAATGTGACAGAAGAAGTGGAGTGAAAAAAGAATATTAACCAATTACAGTAAATCTTTCATTTGCAAACGTTTAAAAACCTGTGACCATGTGTAAATATTTCCAGCATCCCTCCTGGGAATTAGAAGGACCTATGCAAATGAGGGTTGCTGAAATTTAAACTTCACTGGCTTCATGGTAAATCAGCCTCTGCCTTCTCTCTTATTTCATAAACATGTTGATTGGCCAAAGCATAATGGGTATAGGGAAAGAAACCCTGAATCAACCAGAACTTCCACATCTGATACTCCAAATTAGTTCGAACAACAAATAACTTTTTGGTGTGTCAAAGCACCCTCATCTCCCCGAAGACCTTGGAGAATAAATATTCATCCTTGTCATTCCCAGAGAGCCACCATTTCTGTCACAGCCTACAGCTAATGACTGGAAATATCTAATTCATACTGCCACCTCAGATAGGATAGGATCACAAGGAAGCCATGTTCAGGTGGGTTTGTTCCAATGATCATTTTTCTATAAACAAAATAACTTTGCAAAGTGGGATGAGTTGACACTAGAAAATTTCATAATCTATGAGACAAAGTTGACACTCCTTGAATTGCTGGGGCCAGACTGTGTTAGCAACATTTATAAAAAACAAACACTAATAAAACCCACAAAACAGAAAATTATCAAAATAATTTGTTCCCTATCCACTTGTTCCCTACTTACATGTAAAAACCCCAAACGTGTACATGTATACTCATGTTCTGAGCACCTGGACAAACTTCTTTACATAGAGTCTTTTACCCAAAAGTATATCCTGCAGACCCTCCTCTCCTGAAATTCTCCCCACAAAAAGGAGCTTGGGAAAGACTGCACATTATATCTCCTTGGGGATTTACAATGTGTCTTACCAAATAAAGGCTCGAAGCAACTTTGCAGTAAAGAACCTACTTACCTCAGTATATTCTCTCCATAAATGGAACCATTTTCCAAGCAATAGCTAATAAAATGCAGTAGAGTTACAGGTCTGTAGACTATACTTTGGGCATATTTCCTTGGCCTATTGTCAGTGTTGTTGAGTTTCTAGATTAGTGTTTCTCAAAGGTGTATTTTCTGCTACTTTTTTTCTTCCTTAGTGTGCTCCAGCCATAACAGGCTTCTTTCTTCATCCTCTATCCGGCCAAAAAGTTTCCCATTTCAGGAACTTAGTACTGCCTATTCCCTCTGCCTAGAACTCTGTTCCTCCACATATGTAGTGGTTTATTCATTCTTTTATGTCATTCAAGTGCCTGTTCAAAAGTCAGCTTTTCAGGGAAACTTTCTGTTATCAGCTGAATTGTATCTCTCCCACCACCCTGCAATTGATATGTTGAAGCCCTAACTCACAATGTGACTGTATTTAGAGATAGGCCCTTTAAGGAGGTTAAGGTTCACAGAGGTCATAAGGCTGGGGCCCTAATCTGATGGTATTGGCATCCTTATAAGAGAGAGAGATGCCAGAGATTACACTCTCCACCATGTGAGGGCATAGTGAGAAGGTGGCCATCTCCAGGACAAGTAGAGAGGCCTCACCAGAAATGAGGCCAGCCAACATTTTGATCTTGGACTCCCAGCCTCCAGAACTGGCAAGGAAGTCATTTTCGGTTATGTAAGCCACCCATTCTGTGGTGGTCTGTTATGGCAGCCCTAGCAGACTAATAATACCTCCCTGACAACCCTAGCTAAGATGAGCATTTCTATTATTCTCTCTTTGTCTTGTTATGCTTTATTTTTCTGCAGAGCACTTATCACTCCTCCACATTCTATATGTGTATCTCCAAGAGATTGAGAGGCAGTGGAGTATAGTGGAATACAGTGCAGAAGGGTTTGGGCTCTGGGTTCAAATCCTGATTGTCACTTTCGAGTGTGTGACCCTTGAGCAGTTATGAAAGCTCCATAAACTTTTTTTTTTTTTTTTTTGAGACAGAGTCTTACTCTGTCACCCAGGCTGAAGTTCTGTCACCCAGGCTGGAGTGCAGTGGCACAATCTTGGGCTCACTGCAACCTCCGCCTCCCGGGTTCAAGCAATTCTCCTGCTGCAGGCTCCCAAGTAGCTGGGAATGCAGGCACACACCACCACGCCCAGCTAAGTTTTTTTGTATTTCAGTTGAGACGGGGTTTCACCATGTTGCCCAGCTTACGGCAAACTCCTGAGCTCAGGCAATCCTACCGCCTCCACCTCCCAAAGTGCTGGGATTACAGGCGTGAGCTACCATACCTGGCCCCTGAACTTCTCAATTGGTAAAATGGTGATGACAAAAATACTCCTTACTTGAAGGGCATTATTATAATAATGTAATGACCTATGACATATAAACTACTTAAACTAGTACCTGGAACAAAATGAGCACACAATAACTATTACATCCTGGGGCTTATTGTCTGTCTACCTCCCAGGAATGTAAACTCCATAAGGATAAGCACCTTGTCTTATACAAGGATATGTTCACAGCCCCCAGATCAGTGCCTCTGGGGCACATGTTAAGCCCTCAGTAAATATTTGTTATCAGCAAATATGAATAATGAAGACCCATGGGCCTTTTCTCAAAGTTCACAATGCTAAGATCATCTCTTCTCATTGAATGAGCACCTTGTTGCGTAGCATTGCCACATGATTTCAGAACCCCTATTTTTGTGTTTACTTTAGTACTGCTGTCAAGTAATACTACCTAATTGACAGGCTAATGAGCAAAGTTCAGAAGGGCAGTTAAGAGCCAGAGGAATATAAGCTTTCATATTCAGAATCTGAGTTCACACTGGAGCAGTCAGTACTACATTTACATAGTGAGTGATCCTTCATTTCAGCAAAACATCATATATATAATTAAATCAAACCACTTCATTTGAAATTCATGAGCTTATTTGTATTGGTTGAATAGTAGTGCACAATTTGATATTCCAGGTATCAGTCAATGGCTCTTTGACACCTTCTGCTGATGAACTTCAGAACTTCTGTTGCTCAACAGCATGTCTTTGCAATGAGTAATTCTTTATGGCTCAGTCAAACAGTTGCAGATTCTATATCAGAAGCCTCGTGGGTTTGGCATTACCTTCAACAGGTCACAGTTCACTATGGTAGGCTTTAGGCCAGCGGTCACTAAGAGTCCAGTATAATAGATTGTAAAATAGTAGTACCCAAGGAATATTCTCCTGAAAATCAACTTTTACAACTACTTGTACCTTAAATCATCATGTAAATCAACACTGGGAGCAATCACTACTAAGAAAATCAACAAGAGAGTTTAATTCCCAATGAAATATGTCCCTTATTTTCACCAATGTAGATATTTCCAATGAAATTATTATTCCTACATGGTAAAAATCCTGGTAAAGAATTTGCTGTCATTATGGTAGCAAGTTGCACATTCTCTATTGAACTCCACCTAAAAATTGTGGTAAATCAAATAGACATTACCAGTGTTTCAAACATCTCCATCTTTCTATCTGTGCCTACTAAGTGTAACTTCAAGCATTTATTTTGGATTGGGGTAAGAGCCTTTGTAGATAAAAGTTCTCAAGCCCTGCCAGATGCTTTAATATATTCTAATATTTAACCTTCTAGAAGTTCCCATTTTGACGTATGTTTTGTAAATTAAGAAAACCTTTTATACCAGCAACGAAGAATCAGAAATTGACATTTTTAAAGCAATACACTTTACAAAGCATAAAAATATAAAATAACTTAGTAGTAAACCTGATGAAAGATGTTTAAGACTGATATACTGAAAACTACAAAACATTGTTGAGAGAAGCTAAAGAAGACCCAAATAAATGGAAAAACATAACATGCTCACAGGTCATAATACTCAATATTGTTAAACTACTAACTCTCTCCCTATTTTGATCTATGGGTTTAACACATTTCCAGTCAAAATCCGAGCAGGACTTTTTGTAAAAATTGATAAGCTGATTATAAAATCCATAGAAAAATTAAAATGTCCTGCACTAGCTGAAACAACTTTGAAAAAGGACAAAGTTGGAAGACTAACAGTATGTGATTTCAAGACTTTATTTAAAGTTATGATCATCAAGGAGAGAACCCACAGACCCTCTGAGGGAAGCAAATTGCTTCTGCAGGACCCTAAAGACACCCCAAATACTGTGCTGTTATCCATGGCTGAGAGACACATAAATGGTTCACCTTACAGAACTCTGTGCAGACAACCCCCAGTACCAGTCCAGAGCCTGGTAGACTTGCTGAGTGGCTAGATCCAGAAGAGAGGTAACAATCATTACAACTTGGCTCTCAGGAAGCCACATCCCTAGAAAAAAGGGGACAATACTATATCAAGGGAACACCCCATGGGACAAAAGAATCTAAACAACAGCCTTCAGCTTAGACCTTCCTCTGACAAAGCCTACCCAAATGAGAAGGAACCAGAAAACCAACTCTGGTAATAGGACAAAACAAGGTTCTTTAACACTCCCTAAAAATCACAGTAGCTCACCAACAATGGATCCAAACCAAGAAGAAATCCCTGATTTACCTGAAAAATAATTCAGGTTAGTTATTAAACTTCCCAAGGAGACACTACAGAAAGGCAAAGCCCAAGGCAAGGAACTCAAAAAAATAATACAATAAGTGAAGAGAGAAATATTCAGTGAAATAGATGGCATAAATTTAAAAAAGTCAAAACTTCAAGAAACAATGGGCACACTTATATAAATACAAAATACTCTGGAAAGTCTCAGCAATAGAATCCAACAAGCAGAAGAAAGAACTTCAGAGTTTGAAGACAAGGTCTTTGAATTAACCCAATCCAACAAAGAAAAAGAAAAAAGAATAGGTAAATATGAACAAAGCCTCCAAGAAGTCTAGTATTATGTTAAATGACCAAACCTAAGAATAACTGTGCTCCTGAGAAAGAAAAGAAATCTAAAAGTTTGGAAAACTTATTTGGAGGAACACTTGAGGAAACTTCCTCGGCCTTGCTAAAGACCTAGACATCCAAATACAGGAAGCTCACAGAACACCTGGGAAATTCAGCGCTAAAAGATCATTGCCTAGGCACATTATCATCAGGTTATCTAAAGTTAAGATGAAGGAAAGGATCTTAAGAGCTATGAGGCAAAAGCACCAGGTAATCTATAAAGGAAAACCTAACATATTAACAGCTGCTTTCTCAGCAGAAACCCTACAAGCTAGAAGGGATTGGGGCCATATTCTAAGCCTCCTCAAACAAAACAATTATCAGCCAAGAATTTTGTATCCAGTGAAACTAAGCTTCATATATGAAGGAAAGCAACAGTCTTTTTCAAACAAACAAATGCTGAGAGAATTTGCCATTACCAAGCCACCACTACAAGAACTGCTAAAAGGAGCTCTAAATCTTGAAACAAATCCCAAAAACACATCAGAATGAAACCTCTTTAAAGCATAAATCTCACAGGTCACATAAAACAAAAATACAATTAAAAAAAAACAAAAAACCAAGGTATACAGGCAACAAATGAATGGAATGATCCCTCACATCTCAACACCAACATTGAATATAAATGGCCTAAATGCTCCACTTCAAAGAAACAGAATTGCAGAATGGATAAGAATTCACCAACCAACTATATACTGCCTTCAAGAGACTCACCTAAGACATAAGGACTCACATAAAGGGGTGGAAAAAGACATTCCATGTAAATGGATACCGAAAGTTAGCAGAAATAGCTATTCTTACATCCGAAAGAGCAAACTTTAAAGCAACCTCAGTTAAAAGAAGACAAAGAGGGACATTATATAATACAAAAGGCCTTGTCCAACAGGAAAATATCACAATCCTAAATATATATGCACCTAACACTGGAGCTCCCAAATTTATAAAACAATTACTAACAGACCTAAGAAATGAGATAGACAGCAACACTGGGGGACTTCAATAATACTGGGGGACTTCAATACTTCACAGACAGCACTAGATAGGTCTTCAATACAGAAAGTCAGCAAAGAAAGAGTGGATTTAAACTATACCCTGGCACAAATGGACTTAACAGATATATATAGAACATTTTGCCCAACAACCACAGAATATACATTCTATTCAACAGTGCATGGAACTTTCTCCAAGACAGACCATATGATAGACCACAAAAGGAGCCTCAACAAACTTAAGAAAATTGATATTATACCAGTAACTCTCTCAGATCACAGTGGAATACAACTGGAAATCAACTCCAAAAGGAAACTTCAAAGCCATGTAAATACATGGAAATTAAATAACCTGCTCCTGAATGATCATGGAGTCAAAAATGAAATCAAGATGGAAATTTAAAAATTCTTCAAGCTGAATGACAATAGTGACACAACCTATCAAAACCTCTGGGATACAGCAAAGGTGGTGTTAAGAGGAAAGTTCATAGTCCTAAATGCCTGCATCAAAATGTCTGAAAGAAGACAAACAGACAATCTAAGATTGTACCTCAAGGAAATAGAGAAACAAGAACACGCAAAATCCAAACCCAGCAGAAGAAAGAAAATAGCCAAGATCAGAGCAGAACTAAATGAAAATGAAACAGAAAAAAATACAAAAGATAAATGAAACAAACTCTGGTTCTTTGAAAAGACAAATAAAATTGATAGATCATTAGCAAGATTAACCAAGAAAAGAAGAAAGAAAATCCAAATAACATCAATCAGAAATGAAGTGAGAGATATTACAACTGATACCACTGAAATACAGAAGATTATTTCAAGGCTGCTATGAGCACTTGTACACACATAAACTAGAAAAGCTAGAGGAGATGGATAAATTCCTGGAAAGATACAACCCTCCTAGCTTAAATCAGGAAGAACAGATACCCTGAACAGACTGATAACAAGCAGTGAGATGGAAATGGTAATTTAACAAATACCAACACACAAAAGAGTCCAGAACCAGATGGATTCACAGCAGAATTCTACCAGACATTCAAAGAAGAATTGGTATGAATCCTATTGAAACTTTTCCACAAGAAAGAGAAAGAGAGAACCATCCCTATATCATTCTATGATGCCAGTATCATCCTAATACCAAAGCAGGGACATAAACAAAAAAGAAAACTACAGACCAACAACCCTGATGAATATAGATGCTAAAATCCTTAACAAAATACTAGCTAACTGAATCCAACAGCCTATCAAAAAAATAATTCACCATGATCAAATGGGTTTCATACCAGGGATGTAGAGATGGTTTAACATATGCAAGTCAATAAATGTGATACGCCACATAAACAGAATTAAAAACAAAAATCACATGATCATCTCAATATATGCAGAAAAAGCATTCAACAAAATCCAGCATCCTTTATGATTAAATCTCTCAGCAAAATCAGCATACAAAGGACATTCCTCAATGTAATTAAAGCCATCCATGACAAACTCACAGCCAACATAATGCTGAATGGGGGAAAGTTGAAACTGTTCCCTCTGAGAACTGGGACAAGACAAGGATGCTCACGCTCACCACTCTTCTTCAACATAATACTGGAAGTCCTAGCCAGAGCAATCAGAAAGAGAAAGAAACAAAGGGTATCCAAATCGGTAAAAAGGAAATCAAACTGTCACTGTTTGCTGATTATATGACTGTTTATCTCAAAAACCCTAAAGACTTCTTCAAAATACTCCTAGAACTGATAAAAGAATTCAGCAGTTTCCAGACACAAAATTAATGTACACAAATCAGTCGTTCTCCCATACACCAACAGCAACCAAGCAGAGAATCAAATAAAGAACTCAATCCATTTTACAATAGCTGCAAAAAGAGTAAAATTCTTAGAAGTATACCTAACCAAGGAAGTGAAAGACTTCTGCAAGGAAAACTACAAAACACTGCTGAAAGAAATCACAGACAACACAAACAAATGGAAATACATCTCATGCTCGTGGATGAAGACACATCTCATACTCATTTTCCTCTACAAGAAAAACTACAAAACACTGCTGAAAGAAATCATAGACAACACAAACAAATGAAAACACATCTCATGCTCATGGATGAGTAGAATCAATATTGTGAATATGACCATACTGCCAAAAGCAGTCTATAATTTCAACACAATTCCCATCAAAATACCACCATTATTCTTCACAGAATTAGATAAAAACAATCCTAAAATTCATATGGAACCAAAAAAGAACCCACATAGTCAAATGAAGGCTAAGCAAAAAGAACAAATCTGGAGGCATAACATTACCTGATTTCAAACTACACTATAAGGCCATAGTCACCAAAACAGCATGGTTTTAATAGAAAAATAGGCACATAGACCAATGGAACAGAATAGAGAACCCAGAAATAAACTCAAGTGCTTCTGATCTTCAACAACTCATCTATTACAAAGCAAACAAAAACATAAAGTGGGGAAAGGACATCCTTTTCAACAAATGTTGCTGGGATAATTGGCTGGCCACATGTAGGAGAATGAAACTGGATCTAAATCTATGTGTGTGTGGAGCTAAATCTATGTGTGTATGTGTATACACACACACACACACAACTCAGCCATAAAAAGGAATGAATTAATGGCATTCACAGTGACCCAAATGAGAATGGAGACTATTATTCTAAGTGAAGTAACTGAGGAATGGAAAACAAAACATATGTTCTCACAAGTGAGAGCTAAGCTATGAGGATGCAAAGGCATAAGAATGACACAATGGACTTTGGAGACTTAAGGGGAAAGGGTGGGAAGGGGGTGAGGGATAAAAGACTACAAATTGGGTGCAGTGTATACTGCTCGGATGATGGGTGCACCAAAATCTCACAAATCACCACTAAAGAACTTATGTAACCAAACACCACCTGTTTCCCAATAACCTATGGAAATAAAAAAACTAAAAAATAATAAAGTTACAGTAATCAAGACAGACTGGTATTTGTGCAATGATTAACAATTAGTATCAGCAGAGCAGAAAAGGGAGTGCAGAAATAGACTCATACATTTTTTACTTCTGATTTTTGACAAAGGTGCAAAGGCAATTCAGTGGAGCAAGGGTAATTTTTTCAACGAATAGTGCTGAAACAATTGAATATCCATCTGCAAAAAAAGGAAAGAACTCTAACCCCTACCTCTCATCATTCACAAAAACAAACTCGCAATAGACCATAGACCTAAACATAAAACCTAAAACTATAAAACTTCTACAAGAAAATACAGATCCCTGTGATCTTGGGTTGGGCTAAGATTTCTCAGACATGAAAATATAATACATAAAAGAACAAATTGACAAATTGAACTTCATCATAATTTAAAACTTATGTTATTTGAAAGACATTGTTAGGTAATGAAAAGACAAGACAAAGACTGAGAGAAAAGATTTGTATATCATGTTATACGTCAGATAAATGACTTGTATCTAGAATATATAAAGAACTCTTAAAATTCAATAAAAAACAACTGAATTTTTTAAAAAGATCAGTAAAATAGTTCAACAGACATTTCACCAAATATGATACACAATTATTAAATAAGCACATGAAAAGATGCTAACATCATCAGGGAAATGCATACTAAAACCACAATGAGATATCACATCCCACCATTGGAATGGCTAAAATTAAAAAGAGTCACCATACCAAGAGAAGCTGAGTATGTGAAGGAACTGGAACTCTCATACACTGCTGGCATGGTTATGAAATGGTATAATCACTTTGGGAAACAGTCTGACAATTTCTTAAAATGTCAATATATACTTACCATATGATCCAACATTTTTACTAGGTACTTCTCCAAGAGAAATGGAAGCACATGCCTGTATAAAGACTCATACAGGAATTTTCACAGAAGCTTTATCTGTAGTAGCCTAAAATGAGAAGCAACCCAAATGTCCATGAACAGGTGAATGAATAAACAAATGGATATCTACACAATGAAATGGTATTCAGCAATACAAAACAATGAAATTGACATATACAACAATATGAATGAATTTCAAATAATTATGATGAGTAAAAGAAGCTAGGCAGAAGGAGACATACTGCATGACTCCATTCATATAAAATTCTACAAAGTACAAACGAATGTACAATAACAGATAACAAATGAGTGACTGCCTGAGGACTGAGGAAGTGGGAGGGGTGGGGGCAGGGACAGGAAAGGACACAAGAAAACTTTGGGGGTGGTGGATATATTCATCACGTGATTGTGTCGATGAAATTGTGGGCATATCCATATGTCAAAACATATCAAACTGTACACTTTGGATATGTGTAGCTCATTGTATGCCAATTATACCCCAAAAGAGCTACTTAAAGAGACAAAAAAAGAAAATCTTTACAATTATGCTGTCAAAACTTTCAGTGTGGATCAGGATTACCTCGAATCCTATAGATGATCCTGCTTACCTCCTCTCTTTCTTGAAATTCTCTTTTGCCACCATTTTCCTGACATTATTCCTTCCAGGCTCCTTCCCCATGTCTCAGAGCCTCCTGTCTTCTCGGGTTTTTTCCTTGGTTCTTATCCTTCCTCCTGCATCTTCAATGAGAGCATTCTTTAGGGTCTGTAATTGGTTTCTCCTTTATTCTGCTATATGCTCCTTTTCGAGGCATCTCTCTACCCTTCCACCCCAGCTACCATCTATACACTAATAAATCCAAAATCTACATTGCAAGACTTGGCCTCTCCATATTTCTACCAGGCTCTGATGGAACACCTCTACACCAATTCTGACTTTAGACTGAAAAAATGACATCTCTTCCCCCCATTCACACCTGCTGCCCAGCACGTGTTCAGGTCTCAGCTTGCAGCACCACCATCTTTGCAGCCAAACCCTGCACAGAGGATGAGAGCACAGGCTCTGGATTTGACGCCTAACTTTGTCACTTATCAGATTTGTGTCTTGGGCAAGTCATTTACCTTCTCTTTGCTTTGCTTCTCCATCTTTATAATGAGTCTGTTCCACATAAGATTACTGTGAGGATTAAATAAGACAATAAACATAAACTGTTCTATATCATGTCTGACATATAATAAGTGTTCAAAGATTACTTTGTGGTAATCTTTGAATTGTTTGTTTCAGGGCTGTCTGTTTCATCTCTGCTGCTTTCTTGTCCCCCTCTCTCTCCCTCTACCATCTCTAATCCCAAACTCATTATATCTTGCCACCATGATGAGACAGCCTATTCTGATCTCTTCTCTTCAGTCCCTTCTTTAAAGTACTACCTAAGTGCTCCCTGAGCTCAGGTCAGATTATGCACTTCCATGATCAGAGACCTTTGTTCAAATAGCATGGTACATAGCAAGGCATTCAATAGTCTATATGCTTTGACACCATTCCACTCTTCCAGCTTCAACTCGTAAGACACTCTTTGGCCTGAACCACACATCATCCAGTTACTCTCAAATTATTCTTTCCCATCCTCCTTAAATCCTAACCAGCACTCCTCTCATGTGTTTGAGGAGGACATTCTTCAGCTAACCACCTTCCAGGCTCAGCTCAAATGTCCTTCTGTTTTTTTCTTAGCTGGGTCTCACTCTGTCACCCAGGCTGGAGTCAGTGCCATGATCATGGCTCAGTGCAGCCCTGACCTCCCCAGGCTCAAGCAGTCCTCCCACTTCAGCCTCCTGAGTAGCTGGGACTACAGGCATATGCCACCGCATTCAGCTAATTTTTGTATTTTTTGTAGACAGGGTTTCACCATGTTTCCCAGGCTGGTCTCGAACTCCTGAGCTCAAGCATTCCACTCGCCTCAGCCTCCCAAAGTAGCAAGAGCCACCATGCCCAGCCTTCAAATGCCATATTTTTGGTGAACTCAGCCCACTTTCCTGGCTGGAGTTAATCAGCCTCTCTTCAGTGCTTCCACTAGATTTTGTTTCTATGTTGATCTGGAAGCTAACATTATTGTCATTTATTTATTTGTCTGTTCCCCTAACTTACCTTTGTTTAGATGTTCAATGAAGGCTTGCTGAATGGGAATGAAACAGGCAGAAAGAATATGACAAACGTCTGCCTAACAGCTGCCTGACATCTCCCTGGTAATGCCACTTGCTCACAGAGGTTCTTTGAAGATTGACACTTTACAAATTAGCATCCTGTTCAAACTGAAAGAGCACCAGAGAGTCATCTCAATGGAAGGTATAAAAGTATAATAGCAGTAATGCCATTCATCGGTTTGCAGAGTGGGAGGAGAGAAGCACATGAGTGAGTAAATGGACGCCGACTTAAACTCAGGTATTCTTAACGGTTTCTCCTGAAATTAAGATGTCTGTCTTCTGAGAGAGAAGCCGCTAACTGTTCATTGATCAGGAATGCCAGGCAAGCACCCTGGAGACCCTTTCCAGTCTTATTATTTTGTAAATCAGGGTGCAAACTTTACAGCTGGGACTAAGACTGCATGCCCATGCCAAGTCCCTGATGCAAGAATGTGGGAGGCACTGCCAGCAGCTTGTCCTTGATAGACTCCTCCAGCTACCAGTAAAGGGGGCCAGGGACGGGTTAGAACATGATAGAACAAGCCCAAGAAGGTGGCTGCCAATTGCTTCTCTCCACATTCTTCCAAATTCTCCAGAAGATCTTTTGAATATGACTCTTTTAGTCAGTTTTCATTTTTAGACCAATATTTCTGGAAATTTTTCACTAAAGCAGTCAATGACAACTCAACAAAGTCAACAAGTCCATATCAACTTTGACATTGGCCCACTGATTGCCCCTCCACCATGTTCACTGTGGCCATCTCTGTTGGTCTATCTCCACTCTTAAAGGGAAGGGGTCATGACTTACTCTTCTTTGTATACCCAGCATCTAGTCCAGAGGTTGCGTTCTAGTAGAATTGAATGTTTGTTGAATAAATGATTAAACCAACACACTTTTCAGAGAAGTATTCAGAGTAGGATGTACGAGGAAGAATTTCTACATGTGGGAAAAGTCTTGATTCTCTTTCCTTGGTATTAGTTGTATCACCTGTGTATAAAGGAAAATTCACTTTCTTCTAGACACAAGTACTTAGGTACAGTGGCATAACTATTAAGAAATTTTTAACTCTAAAATTTAGGAAATACAGGAAAAACTCTTCCTATGTCTGAGAATACATAGAAAGAATACATATAACAATGAAGTTTGCTTGGTCGGATACTTTTCATTACAAATAAACTCATCAAAAAAAAAAAAAAAATCTTGGCTTCCTAGTGTCATCCCCACCCCTGCCAGACACATACTCATCTCTGAAAGAGCCTGGAAGATGGACCTTACAATTCTTCTACACTTAATAGCTGAGTTACAGAGTAACTTGCAAGCAATCCTATCAGAATTCATGAGGCAATTTAAACAGAGCAAAGTCCACAAAAAGTTCCACTGAGATGGGCTGAGCAAAGGCCAGAGCCCCAGAGAAAACAAGTGCAGACTCAGAGCAAAGCTGCCCCCGTCCCGAGTGTGAATCCCACGTCGCTGTGGGATGTGGTTGGCAATGAGCTCTGTGCTGTCAGCCTTCCTGAGGGAGCTCCCCGGCTGGTTCCTGTTCTCTGGAGTCTTCCTCCCTGTGACTTTGCTGCTACTCCTCCTCATCGCCTACTTCAGGATCAAATTGATTGAAGGTGAGTGTGAGGTCACACAAGGAAGGACTTGGGCATCCTTTCCCACAGCACACCTTGAAATATGCCAATGCACCGTCAGTGTTTTCTGGCCTGGAGAAACACTTTTTTTTTGTAGGTCTTTCTCAATCAGTGTTCTCTCAAGTTCCTTGATCAAGTTGGCCAAGTTTGATCCTTTCCACAGTGTGGATCTTGTGCTGGGATGTGAAGGCCTGCTGTTGGGGGCCCTCACCTGTAGCACCTCACAGTCATGCTATGAATCAGCAGTTTTGACATGTGGTTGGTTTTCTCTTTCTCTCAAGGCAGTAGAATCACATATATGAAAACATTGCTCATGGTCGGCCTTCTCTACATGACAGATGTGTTTATGCGGCCACGTGTGTGTGCATGTCTGTGCGTGCATATGCACCTGTGTGTGTGCACACACACAGGTTTCTCATCCACTGAACCTCTGGTCAGGGAATGTTCCAAACATTCTGCTGTCACAGTCTTTGTAAATGTAAAGCCCTCATAGATAAATATTTGACCTTGGTTTAAATGTTCCATGGGATTATAGTCTTAAAGTGGAAAAAAAACAAAACAAAACCAAAAAACTCAGGAAGCTTAAGGTGATTTGGAATGGACATTTGGGTCTTGGATTGACACCGTTTGTTCTGCTATAATTAAAATTAATGAAACTGGGCTGTAACTAGATAGACTATGTGTTAATACCATGCCCAGTACACATGAGATTAAAATCATCAAGGTTAATAACTATTTTAGCAGAATCAACAAAGACCAGTCATATTTCTTAATTTGGACGGTGTCATATTAAAATAATAAAACAAATTTGAAAACACCTCTTCTTCCACAAAAGCTTTCCAAACAAGAACTGCCTTCATGTATGTTATTAATAAGCAAGTGTTCAAAATCTTAAATCACTTGCTATAACATGAAACCTAACTAACAGAAATACAATGAAGGCTATTTATTTCTAAGATGAGATTTAGAACATAAAGAAATCCTAGGAGACATAGAGAGTAGGTCATAGAATCAAGTTTTTCATCATAACTTACTCAAATATCCCTCAGCCTTTCATATTTTGTATGTCTCATTTTTATGAACAGCCCTTTTGTTGAGTGATCAAGCCATATTTTGCCTCGCTCTACAAGATTCATGTGATAAATCCTTTTTTTTAAATTACGTCAGTTTATCCTCCACTGCCTCAAGAGCAGTCTGTTGGATGCTGTGTCACCCAGCCATTCATTACCCCTGATCCCTGGAAGGAGCCTCCAAAATGGAATAGAATATAAGAAATCCCCAGGATCCTAACCATGACTTCCCTTCAGTGTCTTCCAAGTCGAAAAGTTTCTCAAAGTTGTTGTGATGATTCCCGTCAGTAACACTCACTGCATCTCAGCCTCCCGTTGACATTGAACATCCCAGGGACAATAAAAGGATGCTCATGTCACCATAGGGCACTTGGAGACTTCCTGTAGTTTCCAAGTTTCATCTCTGGCTGCCTCCTTGGCTAGATGAAATTTTTAGTATTTCAAAAACTGCAGCAAGTGCAGGTCTAGATAGCCTCATGGATATCAAGGTCCCTTATTGGCCTCTACTTCCCAGCTATTATAGGCCAGTTAATTCAGTGGGACATCTGGCATTTGGGATAGACACTGCAAAAAGAGGTTGAATCTGTTTTATAATTTTACTCGTTCCTGGAAAAACATCTGTAATAATGTAACATGTAAATGTGTCTATGGTATTTTATTTAGATAATTCTGAGGTATAAATGTATCAATCACATTCCTTTAGAATGCCCTGGAAAAGTTAACGTGCAGCATATGGCCTGGCATCACCGGGGCTGATGCAGGGGAAATGCAGTGTAAGTGCCAGCCCCAGAGGAAGTGCTCCATGTGTATCCATCTCTGTGATGACTGCACAGTGATGCCGTCCTATCTTCAGCACACCCCTGCCTGTGCAAATTGTCTAGAGATCAAGTCTCAGACAAAAGTTATTAACTTACATTTCTAACTGTAATTACAAATGCAAGGTAGTAACTTTTCCAATACAATTGGAAGTACTTCTGAAGGATTTGAGTGAAGGGAGCAGAGGCTCCCAATAACCTCTTGGTTCTTCATACTTCCTTCCCCCTTCTTTATTCCAAACTCTAACAAGCTCCTGAGCTTTTCTTGACTAGAAGTCACACTTGTCCACAGCTGTAAATCTATCCCTTATCTCAAAGCCTTCATATTTGCAGCACAGAATCTAACCCAAGGGAAAGCAAGAATGTCACCCTTACACTATGAGCATCATTGCTCACTGGGTAGAGTCCTTACACCACCTTTAAAGCTTACTGCAAACTTATGTCATATTCTAGATCGTGATAATTCTCATCCGTTCATTGAACAAATATTTTTCAGTCTACCATATACCAAGGATTGTCCCAGATACTGGAACAGATTTTTACTATGGGCTTTTAAGACTAAGAGAAAAATAATCCCAGTTCTAGAAAACCATAAAAGGCATCTGGCAAAATCAGAAGTTAGAGGAAGTGTTGCAAATCTGTGTGTTTTTGACTGGCCTCAGTAACTGTCTGGTCAAAGAGCTGTAATAATGACCTGGCCTTTTCTCTTAAGTCTTCTCCCCAAATGTCAGGGCTGAGCACTTCACCACAGGCAGGATCCTCTGCAGAGAATGCGCACCCCCAGCGAGGTTATGAGCCTCCATTGTCTGTGGTTTTCCCCCATTGTCTCCTACTTAGGCTTGCTCTAATTGAAGTATGCCTGGAGCTTCCAGGCTGCAGGTAGGAATTATAGGAGGAGTGAGTAAGAAGGCAGAACAAAAATGTGTGCATCAGCTACTTAACACAATGGGGGTCCCATCTGAAATTTATTGTTGGAAAGAATACTACTGACTAGAAGCACTATTAGGAGTGGCTGCCAACAATCTGAAGGCTGCTGAGGGAGGCTGTCAAAGGCATGTAAACCAGAGCAACTCCATCTTGAATCGGAGCTAGGTAAAATGAGGCTGAGGCCTACTGGGCTGCATTTCCAGACGGTTGAGGCATTCTAAGTCACAGGATGAGATAGGAAGTTGGCACAAGATACAGGTCATAAAGACCTTGCTGATAAAACAGCTTGCAGAAAGAAACTGGTCAAAACTCACCCACCAAAATCAAGATGGCAATGAGAGTGACCTCTGGTCGTCCTCACTGCTACACTTGCACCAGTGCCATGACTGTTTTCAAATGCCCTGGCAATGTCAGGAAGTTACCCTACATGGTCTAAAAAGGGGTGGCATAAATAATCTCCCCCTGTGTTTAGCATATGATCAAGAAATGACCATAAAAATGGGCAACCCGCAGCCCTCGGGGCTGGTCTGCCTATGGAGTAGCCATTCTTTTATTCCTTTACTTTCTTTTTTTTTCTTTTTGAGACAGAGTCTCAGTCTGTCACCCAGGCTGGAATGCAATGGTGTGGTCTCGGTTCATTGCAACCTCTGCCTCCTGGTTTCAAGCGATTCTTCTGCCTCAGCCTCCCAAGTAGCTGGGACTACAGGCACCCACCACCATGCCTGGTTAATTTTTTCATTTTTAGTAGAGATAGGGTTTCACTATGTTGTCCAGGCTGGTCTCAAACTCCTGACCTCGTGATCTTCCCACCACGGCTTCTAAAGTGCTGGGATTATAGGCATGAGCTACCGCGCCTGGCCTGTTCCTTTACTTTCTTAATAAACTTGCTTTCACTTTATGGACTCACCTTGAATTATTTCTTACACAAGATCCAAGGACCTTCTCCTGGGGTCTGGCTCTGGACCCCTTAGCTGTAAAAAGGACAGCGAAGCTGAGTGGACCAAAGACCAAAGTCCTTCCCGATGTCAGTTTTCGTTCTGTTGAGACTGGGTGGAAAGCAAGCTGGGTGAGGAAAGTCCTTGACAGATGCCTTGTCAGGGCAGCAGCTGATGGGCAAGCTGTACCGTATATTTTCTCCAGAAGCCACCTTTTGCTTGTATTTCCTTTCTCTCCCACATGGAATCTGTGCATCTTTTTTTTTTTTTTTTTTTTTTGAGTAATTCTTGATTACATTTTCTAGTGGTAGTAGCCAACTATAGACTATGGATGTTTTCATTTTTATGTTGATCTGGTCCCTTTAATTCCAAATATGCTTTTCTTATAAGAAGAAAAACCACCCAAACTCTAATAACATGTAGCTTTGAAAAATTACAGTTCTTTCTGGCACCATTTTCCTAGGGGTAACTAGTACTGTCTTCTCTCCAGTTTGAGGGCAAATGAGATCACTGGAACTAAAATAAAATATCACCAGGTTGTATCTCCGCTTCGTAGCATCCACTTAAAAAACTGTAAACAGATGGCCAAATGTCATGTCGTTAATCTTCCAACCAGGGTTATGGCAAGTGTAATCATTTCTATTTTGTTCCTGTAAAGAGAGGGACAGTGATAGATTAACTGACATGTTCAAAGAACCCCAGAGTCCTGCATTCTAAAACAGAAAATCAGCTTCCCTGTCTCATACAGCTGGGTCCATCAGACAAGAAAGCCATTTTAAGATGTGATGGAAAGCATGTGGAGGTATTATAATCACTCAACATTAATCCCCATACTTCAAGCCTTAGGAGGTAATGGTGCATGTAAATTTAATTAGTATGTAGAGAGCATCAATTTTCTCACAAAGGAAGAAAGAAAATTCTCTAACATCCTGTATGCTTCATTCTGTGTCAGTTTTCTTGAGAAGTAGCTTTTGGGGTGGAAGTCTGTGCCTTGAACTTCCCAAAGCCAAACCCTGCATCTGCCATTGTCATGGACATTTTGCATCCTCCAGGGTGGAAGTTTTCATTATCTTATTTCCCTAAGTCCTGAGATTCCCAAACCTCTACTTCCAGTGCCACCCACCCCCAAAATACCATCATCCCGATCAGGCACAAATTGTTGTCACAAATAACAAACATGGCCAAAAATAGTCATTATTTAAATACATTTTACAAAGTGTCTACTGAAATGCCTAAACGTTTTTGCATAGATATGGATCCAAAAAGAAAGTCAGGTAGTTGCTCAGTTCTTGGCCTTCAGCAACATACATCCTAAAACTATAACTAAGGTACTGACAATATGCAGGTTGGCTAGGCATCTCTCACTGAAGTTCACATTCACTCTACTCAACCTTTGAAGCTTCAGTCTCCTGGTCTGTAAAACAGAAATAATAGCAAGACATACTATAGGATTGGTGTGGTGATTAAGTGAGGTAATACACATAAGGTTCTTAACAGTGCCTGTTCTGAACAACTGTTAAGTCATTATTACCCCTGCTGGCTTACAAATTCTAAGAAGGCACTGTTTGTGTTATTATAGCATTATAGTAGCTATTATTAAAATAGTCTTGGAATAATTAAGTACATTGCCCAAGGTTACCTACCCAGAAAGTGGTAGAAAGAGGATTCGAACCCTGGTTGGCTCCAGAGATAGCCCTCTTCACCGACACACCACCTCTGGAGTATTGAGTCCTAAGTAGGGGTTCTATCTGTTGAATCCTCTTGGTCCAGGCAGATAAACTTACCACC
Source organism: Cheracebus regulus (assembly GCA_963574635.1). Classification (NCBI taxonomy): domain Eukaryota; kingdom Metazoa; phylum Chordata; class Mammalia; order Primates; family Pitheciidae; genus Cheracebus; species Cheracebus regulus. The sequence goes on from CAUYQU010055975.1 coordinate 25,841, forward strand.
AACTATAGGACAGTTTTAAACAAAGCAAGAGTTTTACACAAAGCAAGAGTTTTACAAAATCTTTGAAGAATTTGATCAATCTCTTAATATAACAGGAATCATAATAATTATGATCACATTTCTTCACCTGTGACATAACAGGGCACACTGCATTGTTTGCAGGATTTTTTCATGACCACGACCTTGGGTGTTTTCAAGGCCACCTGCCTATCTAGTCTTTCTGCACACCCTCCTTAATAGATCCATTGAAATGAAATGACAGCCAAATTGCAACCTCTTTTAGGAGAGGAAGGCATTATTTCATTTCTCTCACTCTCCACATGGTGCCTAGCAGAGAGGGCAGATGATTCACTGTAGATTGATGAGCTTCCTCTTGGCCTCTCCATTCTAGTTCTCTCTCCACTCTTATGAGTTCACTTTTTTCAGGCTCATTATTCAGGTCACCCATTTTCAGCTCTACAGTCTGTAGCCTGGTCCCTCATTCAAAGCACCCTATTGTGCAGTTAGCCATTGGTAATCAAGAATAAAAGCGAATAAATTACTCATATTTCAGTGAGTTAAAAGTCTAAACCATGGGCCATCTCAAAGGAATGCCTTTGAAATAGCGATGATCCACAGAAAGTTGGTGTGACTCAGTAGCTGAAAGGGTGGTCTCTGAAGACTGACGGCCTGGAATCAAATCCTACAGGCAAAGACTTGTATTCTCCTCCTCAGGAATTATGTGAATATTCTGTCCTTTATTTTTCTCATAACAAATTGCCAACAGTTTCAGGTTGCATCACGCTGAAAGCTACATTTGTGGGTGATCCACATCTAGTGTGGGGAGACTCCCCTTGTTTAGTGCGTGTTTTCCTGAATTCATCAGTTTCTGTGATCTTGGGCAAATTACCTCATCATGATTTCTCTCTGCCCCAGTTTGCTCATCAGTAATTTAAAAATAATAGTAATAACTAGCTCGTCATGTCATCACAAGAATTGAACGAGAAACATTGCAAAGGGCTTCACACAGTGCCTGGCATGGAGCAAATGCTCAAGAAGTACCAGCTATTAAATATTAAGGCTTATGTTGTCAGGGGCTTGTCACTCTCCAGTGCACATGTACCCCCCCACCCCGACTGACATGATAAGCATTTGTGGGGGCCTGGTCGGGGAAAGTGCATGTGTCCTGGGGTACATGGCATACAGTGTATTTATCAAGCAAGGGATAAACTGCATGGGCTTTATGTGGCAGCCAAAGAGAGCATTTTCAGGTTCAAGTCTATAAACCTGTATATTATCTCTCATGAGATTAGAAGCTCCTGGTCTCTAGCTTGATTAATTATACTTCTGAAAATAAAACTTTTGAGGGTGAAAGCAGGATCAGTTGTGTATATTGGTTTCAGGAAGAGGGCTGTGTCTTCTGATGTACCAGGAGGAGCCCAATGAATATGCGTCAGGATCACAATAGAGATCTCAGGGCTGAAGATCAAATCTGGTTATTGCCAGAGACATAACAGTCGAAGCTAAGGAGCAGATAAAAGTACACAGGAGGCATGCAATAAAAGCTAAAGAGAAGAGAATGATGGGGGCCGGCAGAGAGAGGGGTTGTGTCAAATGCAACTGAGGAAGAAAACTAATACGACTAGATTCAGTAATTCGATGTCATGGGTGAGTTTTAATATTTTAGTAGATTAGCTTTAACTGAAATTATATGTGGAGGAGTTAAGGAATGAGCAAGTTGCAAAGAGTTGAAATAGAGTCCTCAGTAAAATACGCCACGAGGTAAAAGGGAGAAAACTAATTTGACTTGTCTAAACACTGTAAGTGCCCAAACACATTCTGGGGAGGGATGAGCAGGGGCAGACACTCTGACTTACTGTGGGGGCTTCAACTTCATCAAGTAAATCTAAATATACTTAGCTTGTAACAATTCTCATGAGAGCGGGAGACTTTCCGCTCCAACCAGGGCCATTCTTTAGAAAGAAGCCTTTACATTTCCATTGGATGTGACTGAGGAGATAAGAATAGATCCTGCAATAGAACCTGCTTGGAAGACCTGGACTTCTGTGACTCACCAAGGCCACCAGTGTGAGATATGCTGGCCAATAGCCCTTATGGGCTCTAAATGACCAATGGCACTCAGATGTCTCCAAATTATTAACTAATACTTTTCCTTTCAGTTAATGAAGAACTGTCCCAGACTTGTGACCGCCAACACAATCCCAAGGATGACTCTTCCCTGTACCAGAGAATGAAATGGACGTGATATTGGGGACTTTCCAATAACTAAAGCACAATGAGTATCTCCTGGTCAGCGAGCAATGGTCAACAGTTCAGCTAATAAAGTAGGTTGATAAACAAGAACCATGGCAAAAGAGAAACAATACTAAGATACACGTTCTGAACTGTGTTGAAAAAGTGGCAGCTATTATCAGAGAGGACTTCTCAGAGACAGCCAAAGGAGCAGCTCTTGAAAAGTACCAAGAACAGATTTCTTGGGTCTACAGATTGGACACATTGTAACTTTTTAACTTTTATTGTGACTGTGTCTGCTCTAAAGGGCATATTTTAAAAATAAAATTATGCAGCATCTTACTACATAATCCCATTGGAACCCATTTTATTCTGATTTTAGAGGTGAAGAAACCCTGCTAGAAATCCAGTGAATGGCAAAAAATGAATACCTTGGAGAGAGCTCAGCAGATTCTGTATGCAAGAGTATTTCCACTTGCTCTTCTTGAAGTTCAGCAATTCTTAAATGACTGTTCAGGTATTATTTTTGGACCTGACTTTGCTTCTCTCCTTTCCCTAATTGCTTTCACAAATCATTATTTTCCTAAGAATCAACAGAACAAGAGGATTCACTCATACTAGGTATGGATCATCCACAAACGTAGCTTTCAGCATGATGTGACCTGGAAATGTTGGCAATTTGGTAATGGGAAATGCAAAGGACAGAATGTTCACATAATTTATTTCTAACTATGCAGAGAAGTCAACATTTCACTACAATTCTTCTCTTTCAGTGGGAGCCCCAAAGAGCCAACACAAATAATTGAAAAAAAAAAAAACGCAATTCAAGGGGTAGTTAAACTAGATTGTGGTTACTGTTGTGCTCCCTACAATCTTCCAGTTACCATAAACCAGAGATGTTCAATACATTCTAAGTGTAAGACTGGTTACATTCCAGTCGTTGTGCAGGACACTAACAGGCTGAGTGATTCACTTTATAAAACATAATGAATGTGGTCACCTGTAAGAGGTACACCTGTTTCAGTAGTGGATTACAGTCACACAAAAGGTTGTGTGGATGACCAAAAGCAAGAACACGCCACCAGTGCCGGATTTTTACCACTTCTTCCCCTCAGCCCCACCCTAAAGTTCTTGATACCCATCCCGTGAGTAGTCTCCATTTGCACTTCTTGCATGATATAAAACTTATTGCTAGAATAACGACACTCATTTCTGCATTTTACTGCACTTGATCACAATGAAAATGTCTGCTGGGGTTTTCAGACTGAACTAATTCAGAATAACAGTGCTCTTGCCATATGGAAGGAATAACAATATTCTCTCAGTTTTGGGAGCGATCTCTTTTTAGCCCCTGGTGGAAATCAGCTTATGTAAAGATGCTTTCTTTAACAGAAAGTGTGAAAGGACACATCGTATTCCTCTCTCAGGCAGCTGCCAGCCAAATCTGTGGCTCAGCTATCAAGGTTTGCTCCATCTTCCTCCAATAATGGGCACTTCAGACGCCCAATTCCGGCTCTGGCGGGTGCTGTTCCACCATCTCAGCTACTGTGACAACAGATGAACTCTACACAGACATGTTTACAGCACCAAGCACTACCTAGCACTTTAAAGCAACACCCGTTTCTTTCTCTGCCATCCAATGAGAGTAGAGAATCTCCAATGAAACTGACTTGATGTATAAATGTTTTTTATATGTACAGGAGCAGAAGCATATTCATTTTTCCCATGAAGGAACAAGTCCCAAGGGTTTATCAACTGCCTGAAGGCACTGCTAACAAATGTGTCAAATCCTTTATCTGGCACAGCATTACTAAGCAGCTGCATAGTCACGCCTTTGCCCTTCTCATGCTCGTGGATCCAGTTTAAGATCTTGTTCAGGCCTGAACTGCATCGGTCCTTTTCATTTCTGCTGCCAAAACCAGCTGTCTTGGCCTCCAACTAGACCAGGTCGGCCGTCTCCCAACATTATCCTGCATTCAGTAGCATCCTATGCTCCAACGCCTTTCACCAGGGGCCAGAAATGCTCCCACAACCCTACAGGTCTCACTGCAACAGCTCCTAATTGTATTCCAAATGCTATAGCATCCGAAACAGTTCACCAATAGGGATACTGTTTCTCCAACTGGAGACCTTCAATAAAGCACTTTAATAGGTGCTTTGTCACATTGTCATTATTTTTCAATAAAATTTGTCAAACACACACACACACACACACACACACACACACACATATATTGGAGAGAGAGTCTTGCTGTGTCACTCAGGTGGGGTGAAGAGGTGCAATCACAGTTCACAGAAACCTCACACTCAGGGCTCAAGCGATCTTCCTACCTCAGCCTCTGGCTACAGGACAGGAGGACAGAGCCTCACCTGGAATTTTTTTTTTTTTTTTTGGTAGATACAGGGTCTCACTAGGTTGACTATGCTATTCTTGAATTCCTGACCTCGAGTTATGCTCCTGCCTCAACCTCCGACCCTGTTGGGATTACAGGAGTGAGCCACTGTGACCAGCTAAAAATTTAATAGAATGAACTCAAAGCTGTAAATATCATCTCTCCATCTCTCTTGATAATCATGTTGGTAATTCGGTGTTGGGGAACTGCAAGTCCATGAGTCCTCACCATCCTAAACCTAGCTGACAGAACAGACATTGGGGCAAGAAAGGGCCCAGATTACGTTTTCTGAAGTATTATTTGCAAACCTTTAAAAAAATTGTTAATCTGGCCAGGTAACAGCCTCCAGAATTTTCCAGACATAATTTAGTAGCGACAGGAAAATCCAAAAGAGGTAAAAACTCCTAGACAGTAAGAATAGTTTTTCATTGATATCTCAGGTTCTTTGGCAAGACTTAGTATCAGAAACCAGAGTTCAGAAATCTGACAACCATCAAAATTCGGAACTCTGATAACTCTCAGAATTCATAATGTTAAGTACATTTTGAAAATAAGTTTTGATTTCTATTTATGAAAAAATTACTAGAATTTCAAAGCATGCTCATAAGCTTCTTGCTTTCTGACTTTATAATTGGTGTGCCAATCAGAAGAGGCCTCTGAATTTATCACAACGTAGGCAATGACATATAGTCTAACATGTGAGTGACAAGGAGAAGACAGCAGAAAACATGTATTAAAAATACCATCCAATGTATAATTACCATCAAACAGATTGGGGATTTAAAAATATTCTTTCCACTTTTCAAATTTTTCAGATCCAAGTCTCAAAACCTTATTGATCTACTTTCCTATTTATTCTATCATTTAGCTCAATTTACCAGACGAGATTAAAACAGCCAGAGAAATATTTTATAATACAAAATATATTTTTAAAAGACAGCCTTGCTTCTGTAGCTACATGTGGGATTATCAACATTGTTTCAAGTGGCTCTGTGGGTATTCATTCCCACAGATTCTCTCAATGTCCCCAGGACCCTAAACCCTGTTCTTATATTCTTATATTCAGCTGTCTCCACTGAATATAACTGAGCCCAAATCCCCGCACACCACATTTCTTAGTCCACGGGACCTGTGAAGACAAACTTTCTTATCACTGCACATAGGTCTTCAAAACAGCCTGGGAAGATTAGCCTATGATTTCAATGTGAGTGTTATACAAACTTTCTGATGAGACATCCATTTGCAAAATCACATTTGGTTCCACAGTACTTCTAAGGCTTGGCTTGCTGAAATCGGATTCTCCAGGGAGTTGTTGTTTTTGTAATAATTTTAGAGAAACTGAGAAAGGCCTTTTACAAGGCAAGAGATAATTTAGTGGAAACAGATCTCAAAGATGACAGTTATGCAAATTGTATTTAATGTACTTACTTTGACTAGAGAAAAAAATTCTATAAAATGCTTTACAAGAAATATATGTTGGTTATTTGCTATATAATTAAGCTCATAACCTGGTGTGCCCTCACAAAAGTTTTACAATGAACCATCCCAATCAGACTGGATGATTGCAATAACCATCCCAATGCATCCCCTCAGTGGCCTGGTACGCCTGATACACAGAGGGCCAGTGGAGTCATAGTGAAGGAGGACATGAAGCAGAGAAGCAAGATTCAGATGGTACAGCTAAAATATTTCCTGAAAACAAAATGAAAAATGCACAAAGAAAACAAGCAAAAATATTGGTTGGAGAATTCGTAAAAGCTGGGATGGATTATTTAACCAGGCAGAAGAAATCTGGCATGCTAAACATTAGATTTACAAACTTTCAATGCTGCTTTCACTGTTTCAAATAATGATGTTGGCACCATCATCAAATTAGAAAAGAGCTGAAAACAGATTTTTGAATCGCTACTTTTCACAAAATACTAAGACTTCTGATGAAAAATATCACTGAGTGCATTTTTTTTAAAGCTTTAGAATAAGAGAAATGACAAGTTTAGAGAATAAACAAACTTTATTTTATAACAGTATTACAGGAAGCAAAATATCATTTAATACAACTTGAAGCTGCTATAAATCTAATCTGGCATCGTAACTATACATAGGGTCAAAAGCAAAGAAAAAAATGTTCAATATAGTTAATAAGTCCCTATCAGGTCTCTGGTGCCAGCTTTAAATGGTGTAACCTTCTTGGAACCAACAGAGAACCACCACAGCCCCCTCCCCTCTCCCCAGCGTCCTCAAACCTGTGTGAACCATCAAACTATCTGAAAGAGATAGGCCTGCTCAATAACAAAAGGTCAGTTTTACATGTAGACAAGGAGGTTTAATACAAAGCAAGGGTTCTACCCAAGTATTCAAATAATGGAAAGTATTGAAGTTTGGATATGTTAAGAAAGAAAGCACTAAGGTTTTAAGCTGCCCGAATCTTTTAGTAGAAGGGAAGAGTTTTCTGTTCCCTCCTGTTCTGGAATGCTGCCGAAGGGCGTGTGTCTGAGAAGCATTGGCACTGCGGCGCGGCAGGGTCTCTCAGCACAGTGCACAGTCAGTGAACTTCTTCATAATTCTCCAGTCCAGAGATTCTGACTCTCTATTAAAAGCAGAAAGTCACAGGACTGGAAAGTCAAAAGGGGCCCGTATAAAAAACATCCCCTGTGAAATTCTCAAATATTAGAAAATTTTCAAGATGTAAGAAATTTTAATCTGTATTAATATTTTCTCATACAGTATATTTACTGCAACTTGAAAACTCCGTAAATATTTACTGTGAGGATTCAATGGAAAGAATCTGGAAGAAGGGAAGCCACTATCTAAATTAGTCACAGAGTTTCCTTTCTGCACAACAGCACCTGTTCAAGTGAACAGCACCTTACCAGCTTGGGCTGGCTTTGTTCACTGTCATTTGATCAAAGAGAGTCATCAGAAGCAGGTAGTTGCACACAAAGTAAACAGAAAACAAAAACAAAACCCCCTAATTAACAACAAAAAAAGAAACAAGAATATTTAGAAGTGGTTATAAAACAAAATAATATATTAAAATGCACGGGAGCAATATAGACCAGAGCTGGTAAGAAAAGGTTTGGTGTTGGCATTTTAATTCTTCAGGCTTCCGGTCACTGTTACCAAGTTGTAGCTTAAATTCGCTGGAGTAGTGGTGTGGCATTAAGACTCGGAATGGTCAAAAAAATCTTCAGGGGTTCACAAAGTTGAGTGTTGTTTAAAAAATGACTTTCTAGGAGAGAAAAAACAAAGAGAAGGCTTAAATATTCCAAAAACACAGGCTTGAAAAAAAAATGGTAAGTAACATTCATCACATTTTCAATCAAGTAATCAACAGTTACTGTCTGCCTAGTCTTACAGTAAATAGTACGTTTACCAGAAGACAAGCATGAGACACTATTCCACTCTCGAGGACCTTAAAATACCTGGAGAATTGACAAGTACACGAGAAGCAACTGGCAAATAAGAGTTCACTGCAAATGAATTTATTAGCATAAAACGGACAATTCATATAGTAAGAATTAAAGACAGAAATCAGGGTAGGTTTTAAAGCTATACTCAGGGAGAGGGAAAGTCAAAGTCCATTTTCTTTGTGCTGAAATGAATGAAAATGGTGCTTCAGGTGGAAAAACACGATCAGCTAAGAGGCAGGGAAGTGAAAAAGTACATGGCATTATGACAGTAAGATGCATGTGATGGGAGGAGGCAGGAATGAATGGGAGGAACAGGACAGTGAAGAAGTGGACATTACTGCAGTTAAGCATTGGTATAGTGAGTAGTAAATAAAGGTACAAAATATTAGGTCTATTCTTTAATAGACTGAGAAGTATGAGCTTGATCTAATAGACTAGAAAAAAACGAATTAAGAAAGAACATTCGGACAAAAAGACCAGTTGGCAGTCTACTGCAATGGTCCAGGGCAGAGTACAACAGCCACGGAGAGATAAGAGACAGGTCAAAGATCCTGGGGTTGGCAAGTTCATGCAGGGCATGATAAGCCCAGGATAGGAGGCTGGGATTGTCTCTGGTTTTGAGGAAGGGTTTCTCACAGTGTGATTTATGTTCTGAGAACACTGCTGTGGCTTCAGTGTGATGAATAAGCTGAAGCCAGCAAGGAGTACAGGTAGGAACAACAGTCAGGAGACCACTGCAGGAGTCCGATTGGATGAGGAAGATAACAAATCTCAGGCATTCCTACTAGACAGTAGGGACCCAGACTTGAATGCTTGGTACATAAATCATGTGGTAGGGAAATTTGAGAGGCACCACTAAGAAGAAAAATCAGAGTGTGGGGATTGAGAAGAAAGTATAGAGTGGATGATAAGGTTTGGAGTGTGGGACCTCAAAAAAAACGAGAGCATGAAGGCTTATGGCCTGCATGAGGCATTAGGACTAGGGATATAGATTTGGCCATCACAACAAGGGATAAGTGAAACCAACAGATAGAACTAAGTCTCATGTGCGCATAAGAATAAATGAATAAATGAGCATAAGAATACAGCATTGCAGAAGTTCACAATCAAAGGTAAGTGGGTAGTACAGAAGACTAAAAAAATCCATGATGGTGCAATGGCCCTGAAAGAGAACAGGGTGGCAATTGTTTCATTTTATATTTCAACTTTCATAATACATTTAAATTTTATATTTCAACTTTCATAATATATTTAAGGTGGCAATTGTTTCATTTTATATTTCAACTTGGTTGGAAGTTTTGGCAAATGATAGGTAATTACAAAGGACAGTGAACAGTGGTAATATCTTTTCTAAGAGACACTGGACCCAAAGTCAATTAGATTGTACACTCTTTTGGTTAGGTAAAATTAAGTCTTGCTTCAATGAAAAAAGTCCCTAACATTTAGATTTATCACAGATAATATTAGAGCCTCTTGATTATTCAGGACAGATTGATTAATCAACTTCATTGTTTCCTACCCTGTTGTCTGCCTTAGGCTATTTCATTACTCAGTACTTCTGCTTGATTCTAGGCAAGGAAAAAAATCAATGGAGAAAACACAAAGTCTTTTTCTAGGTTAGTAATTATGAAAATAAATGTGGGGGCTGATGAAGGGAAATGAATACAACTACCAATCACACTGGATTTGGCAGTTACATGACACCTTCAGTCATGCGACCTGTTGTCCCTTCAGAGCTGGTATTTCCGTTTGCTTTGTTTAGTAAATACGCATCATTTGTTGAACACAGCTGCCATTTTGCCTAGTTTAGGTTATTAAAAAAAAAACAAAGCCCTGATGCTAGTGGGGCCTGAAAACCTACAGAGAGAACAATGTTTAGGATTCTAGTCTCCAATTTTTCTAGGCTCCATGTCACTTTATTTCTTTGCATCTGTTTTCATCAAAAATAAAATTTTCACTTTGTAATGAGTCATAAATTTGTAAAGAAAAGCTAAAATTATACTTGTTTCAAAGTTATTATAGGAAACTAAGCATATGTAGGAATTGAAGGGAATAGATCTTGATCTCAAAAAACTTTACCATCTACTAAACTCAAAATGTAATTTATTTCCATTAATACACTTTTTTCTGATACAAAGTATTATAAAGGATAACCTTGATGTGCTCTTAGGATTCCAAACAGCTTTCCGAATCATTTATTGGCATTTTAATGTTAAATTTTATTTATTTTCTCATTTTTTAAAAACCAGTAAATCCAGTTTAACTCTGAGTTAATCAGATATTGTGTCAAAACATCCCAGTTCCTTACTGGTGTGGATGAACAGGGAGTGACTTATTGTATGAAGATTTTATTTACATATCCACTTATCTTTTTTGACTTTTTTGCACTTAAACACATGTAGAAATATGTTCCTAAGTACTAAATGGTTAGCTTTTGAGCTGGAAAAGAGAAAAGATGAAGATAGAATCATCAATGTCACTGCTACATAAGCATCAAAAATATTATGCTTTTCTGACCTCTGGCAGGTGTCTGTGAGAAATAAACTTAATATTTGACAATTTTTAACAGGCTAGAATTTGGGACTAAATTTTTGATTACATATTCCAACCAAACTGAAAACTAGGCACTGGCTCTTCATGTAAGAGCTGTAGAAGTTTCAAGAACTTTCTTTTCCTTCTTCTCTAAGCTTGAATTCTACTCATATTCATAGAAGTCTGGGCATCTTCGTCAATACAAATTGACAGGCATTAATTATGGACACTAATTCAACCTGCTTTTCACTTTTAGAATATCACAAGGTTCATCCTGAGTTTGGGTAAGATCATAGCTGTTAAGTATATGGATTACACTTTACGTATTAGAATTGTGGTCAAGGAGACAAAAATAAAAGCATTCATACCACTGTTCTGTTTCCACGCTTCTGTTCCACCCCTGGCCTATACAATGTCAGTAAACATTTCTAACTACTGTCGTCACATTCCCTAGTCTATGTCCCCCTCTTTTGGCCAATGTGAGAATAGATCAATGTTGTTAAAGTTCATCTAATCACAGGCATAATTCTATGTCCAAGTTCTTCAAGGATATGTGATGGTTGCGTGCCTTGTCTCAAGCATTCACAGAGGGATCAGAGAGTTATGTATCCTTCTCAGGGTACCCAATGAGCAGTGGTGAAAATAGTCCATACATAGAAGTTCTATGATGTCGTCTGAAAAGCACAGTCTTTGAGTTTCTAGAGACAAACGGATCAATGTATTGATCTCAATCTTGGGTGCTCTATTACAGAATTGACTCAGTAAATTGATTTTAAAAAGCATTTGACACAAAACTCTAGCAATGCTGCCTTTAAGTGGTACAGCCCTCATCCAGAGAGAAGTCTCAACAAAAATGCAAAAATGTGGTTTTCCCCTAAAGAATACAACAATGCAAATGCAAGAAAACAACATTTCTTCAGATTAATCAAGATTCAATTACCACAGAACAATAATATAACCAAAGAGTCTGAAAACGGGAATAAAATGGTTACTTCAGACACACTGCATTTCCTAAAACAAAAATAACCTCCATTCACTCAGGTATAATTTAAATATGATATTTTATGGATTTGACAGTTATTTCAAATGCTGTACTTTTCATTTTATTATTCTTTGGTCCTCAATTTGCATAATTGATTTTAATTTCTAAACAGAATTTCCGTTATTTAAATTATTAAAATTGGCCAGGCACAGTGGCTCAGGCCTGTAATCCCAGCAATTTGAGAGGTCGAGGTGGGCAGATAACCTGAGATCAGGAGTTTGGGACCAGCCTGGCCAACATGGCAAAATTCAATCTCTACGGAAGATATAAAAATTAGCCAGGCATGATGACACATGCCTGTAATCCCAGCTACTCAGGAAACTGAGGCAGGAGAATTGTTTGAGCCCAGGAGGCAGAGGTTGCAGTAAGCTGAGATCACACCACTGCACTCCAGCCTGGCTGACAGAGCAAGACTCTGTATGGAATACATAAATAAATAAAATAAAAATCCCAGAGCCAAAAAATGTAAGCTGCTAAATTTCCATTTGGTTAAACCTAGAAAATAGTCCATTCTTAAAATGTCTGTATTACCACTAAATATACATGAAGTGTAGTCTACAGCCCCTGAGGGCTGCTGAGACTCTTTAAGGGGATCATAGAGTCAAAACAGTCTTCATTATCATACTAAGACATTATATCCTTTTCACTGTGTTAGCATTTTCACCAGTGGTGCAAACAAACAATGGTGAGTAAACCTACTGGCAGCTCAGCCTACGTAAGTCGAAGCAGAGGAATCAAACTATACTTCATGTAACCTTATTCTTCCTTTTTTTTTTTTTTTTTAAAGAGGCAGGGTCTCCAGTCACCCAGGCTAGAATGCAGTGGTATGATCATAGTTCACTGCAGCCTTGAACTCCTGGACTTAAGGGATCCTCCTGCCTCAGCCTTCCAAGTAGCTAGGAATACAGGCACATACCATTAAAAAATTTTTTTTTGTGGACACAGGGTCTTGCTTTACTGCCCAGTCTGGCCTCAAACTTCTGGCCTCAAGTGATCCTCTCACCTCAACCTCCCAACGTGTTGGGATTACAGGCATGAGCCACCATGCCCCACCTGTCACCTTATTCTTTACCGGTGTGCACTCGCAGTGAAATAGAGAAGACAGTTTCACTTAAGGATGTCCTTGAGGAAACAGAAGGAATATTAATTCTCTTACAGCTCAACCCTGAGTGCGTCTTTTTAGTATTCTGTGTGATGAAATGGTTAGTATGCACACGACACTCCCGCTGCATACAGAAGCACAACGTCTAGAGGAAAAGCATCGATGCGAATGTTTGAACTGTGAGTTGAAGCAGCTGCTTTTTCATAAACCACCTTTCTTACTTGAGAGAATCACTGGCAGACAGACGATGTTATTCAGTGTGGGTACTCGGCAAACCTTTTATTAAAAATGAAGTTGAGCCTGTCACCTCAAGAGAAACAATTGACAGCACTTGTTGCCAATGATAAAATTCAAGCTTTTAGGTGAACATTAGAATTTGGAAAATAGTGTTTTGGCCACCATGAGCTTGATGGCTTCCCAATATTGAAAGACTCATGACGAGATCAGTGGCAGCCAATGACCCTCTTAACTGTCTCTATCACTTTACCTTTTCCAGGATGTCATATAGTTGGATCATACAACATAGAGTCTTTCTAGACAGACTTTTTCCACTATGTGATGATTTTTACCTTAATAAATATTTGTAAAATTTCTCTGTTTTGACTTATGATAAATTTCAACAGATGTAATTCACATGAACAAAATCTCTTTGGGCTCTTCAATAATTTTTAGGTGCATAAAGTGGTTCTGAGACCATTAGGTTTGAGAACTGCTTATATCTAATCTGCTATCCGTAATCTACTGCCGTTTTCTTCTATCACCAATATTTGTGTATCTGCTGAGTAGAGGGAGAAATTAAATCCAGTATTTTTCTCTGCAGTCAAATGAAGCACCGTATGTATTCTACAAATAATTCAGCAAAATGCTTTTGCTTCTCCTGATTTGCTGGAACACGTTAATGCTGTTTGGAGCCCCCACCTTCTCAGGAGGCTCTCCTGTGGGTCCTTGATGAGTCCTATCTTCAGGCCTTTCGGGACTGGGTTGACCTTCCTGAGCCCTGTGCCCTCTGAATGAACTGTATTACTCTCAAAGGCCTACGTGTTAATATAACTTTACTTCAAAGAGGAATATGGATACTGAGTTTCATCTAACAGAAGAGGAAAAAAACACCAGACTTAATTTTTACAGATGTTCCTATATGATCTTTTACTCCAGGTCTTGCTTCCAAGTTAAATTCAGTCTTTAAGATGTCCAGCTCAGTCTCCCCATTACTAACTGTTTGAACCAGTATTTTGGTGTCTTTACAGGGTACTTCATCTAATCTAGTAGTTTTTCAGTCAATCAAACAAATTAATATTACTAAAGGACATGGCAGGTAAGACCATCTGCAAGTTGCCTTCAATAAATGTCTCCAGCTGTGCTGGGAACTCCACACATAACCATGATGGAGGTTTGCTTTTCCTGACATCCATCCCATTGTTTTTCCAAGTGCTCTTTCCTCCCTCCCCAGATCTCCTAACCATGGAGATCCCCCTTGGTGCTTTGCACAGAGGAGCTTTCCTGCAGCCTTTCTGGGAAGCTTTGTCTTGATCAGCCAATCAGAAGCATTTCTCCTGTCAACCTTCACAGCGCTTTAGCTAGGCTTTTCTTCAAATATACTACTTTTGTTATGTTTGAATGTAAAATAACCCTGAACGTTGTAAGTTTGAATGAAAAATAAACCTGGACGTTATTTTTATGCATGTTCCTATGTCTTCCTCTCTCACACACAACTATAATAGTCCCTTGAACAACACAGACTCAAATTATAAATTAATGAATCCGGAAGTGAAAGTAACAGGGACTAATTTGTAACATAAGACTGAAGAACAGGAGCATGAGGAAGCAGGGCAAAAAAACTCCAACAGAATTGTATTACGTCTTTAGGAAGAAGCACTAATTCCCATTTTTACCATTACTCTCATCTGCCCATTTTCTTGTTTAAGTGGAAAAACATCAGGTTCATTTTTTGGTTCTCTTTTGTTGATTAACTGTATCTATGATATTCCACGAGGACTCTTACTTCTTTAAAAAACTGGTTTCCTCAAATCACTGAAGCCATACACAAGTTTCTAAGAGTAGCGGTGCTGGCAGTAAAGCTGTTAAGGTCTTCTGGTTCACTCTGCTAGGTCAAATCTTCCGGGAATTTGATATAAAAGCATTCTACAAAATCATAAAGTTCCTTTTAAACAACAGATGAACTATGGTCAGGCTCCACTCAGTGTACTTTATTAGAGCTAAGCTTTTGTCAACCTTAGGTTCATAAGATAGGTAGCAATGAGAAAACATTTCTCTGTAGCATCAAATAAGAGCTTAAAAATACTCCGTAACAAGGTTTTCATCTTTTAGAAAAACGGAGGTTAGTGGGAATCAGAAGAAATTTCTAGACCCAACTTTCTCACTTTTTATCTGAGGGAGCATGGGAAAAAAATCACTTTCCTTAAAGTTAAATAAAGATATCTTAAAACACTATTCCCTGCCCCCTAGCAGTCTCAGCCTCTCTCTCTGTCTCTCTCTGTTTCACACACACACAATCTTAAACCGCATCATGTCATATTAGTTTAAGGTTTTCTTCTCACTTCACCCCCTCCTACCCTCCACAGATCAGCACTGTCCAAGATAAATATACTGCAAGCAATGAATGTGAGCACATATGTAAATCTTCTAGAAGCCACATTTCAAAAAATAAAAGAAAAAACATGCATGTTTAATTTTAATGTTGGTATTTAACCCAATATACCCACATTACTAGTTCAATAAGTAAGTAATTTAAAATTAGGAATAGTTTATTTTTTTCTCACATCTGAAATCCGGTAAATAGCTTATACTTACAACACATCTCAGTTTCAACTAGCCACATTTCAAGTGCTCAGTAGCCACAAGTAGGTATTGGCTACGATACTGGACAGAACAGGTCTAGATTCCCACATGCTCTAATGCAAGAAAGCATCAATATGTCCTTGGATTGTAATCCTCATAAGGACAGGAGTATCTTTAAAACCACACACACATACACGAACTTGTTAATGAGTTGCCATAGCAAAATTCCCTTCTGATGCCACCCACAATATTTACATGTTTAAACAATTGTTATCTGGGATATCTAACAGAAAAGCCTGAGACAAATGAATCTATACTTACCACAGGTGACCTATGGCAGTTACGTTAATGTCTAGGATCCTATTTCCTTATAAAAAAGGTTGGAGGATGGACCTTGAGAGCTTGTTTGGAGGTTCTAGCCAGGGAGCGCAGCTACTCATATACCCTTGACCAAAGAGCGGTCCTCCTCGATCGGGGATGGTCATCCTCTTCAACAGAGCATACAGCTTCAGGAGGGACGCATATGGAGTGGTGAGGGAGGAAGGGGACACCCACCTAGCCAGCCAGATCAGCCAAATCAACCGTGGTGATCAATGGGGTGACAGATGTCACAGCCAGATCACCCTCACATCACGTATGTTCATTGAGGCACTGTTTACAATAGCAAAGACTTGGAACCAACCCAAATGCCCAACAAAGATAAACTGGATAAAGAAAATGTGACACATATTCACCATGGAATACTATGCAGCCACAAAAAAGGATGAGTTCATGTCCTTTGCAGGGACATGCATGAATCTGGAAACCATCATTCTCAGCAAACTGATGCAAGAACAGAAAACCAAACACCACAAGTTCTCACTCATAAGTGGGTATTCAACAATGGGAACACATGGACACAGGGAGGGGAACATCACACACTGGGGTCTGTTGTGGGGTAGGGAACTATGGGAGGGATAGCAGGGGGTGGGGAGTTTGGGGAGGGATGACATTAGGAGAAATACCTAATGTCAGTGATGGGGGGATGAAGGCAGCAAACTAGCAGAGCCTGTGTATACCTATGTAATAATCCTGCAAGATCCGCACATGTACCCCAGAATTTAAAGTAAAATTTTAAAAAAATCATAAAAAAAAAAGGTTGGAGGAGAGACATGAAGATTCTCTACAGGCAGTTTAACATTAAATATTCTTCACATTTCCAGACTCTTAAACACAGCCTAGGACAGGGTAACAAAGTCAGAACCACCACCCAACCCAACCAGAAGCCAGATGGGTAACATACAAGCATAAGGAGACTGGGTCCCAAGGGCCTCAACATAAAGACAGGATAGGACAGGCAGTAGCACTGTGGTGACCTAGAGAGCTCCTCCAGCCTGACACTGGCCACTTAGCTCCAGCATTGTCACCATGGGGAGAGCAGGCTCAATGTCAGCAGAGCTTCCGACTTTTCTAAAATTGCTAAGTATCTTCTAATTTTTAAGCATAAATAACTGATTCAAATTCTAAGACATACCGTTTAGGCCAAAACACAAAACAAACCGTGGAACGGCCTGCTCAACTCTAAGCAGTCAGCTCTGTCTTGCCCCTCTCTCCACTTTTGGTGCCATTTCTAATCCTTAATAATAATTTTTAAGTTGGGGGGAAAATATAGCATTTGTGACTAAGGGGTTAATTAACTTTAATCTGAAAAGATTAGTTACTCATCTTTTCAAGTTACTAAGCTGTGTGATAATTGTGAAAACTGAGGGATAATTTAAATACCCATTAGTAGGGATTATTTACGTAAACCATCATGCATCCATTCAATTAATCTCTAAATAGACACCTGAATAGGAAAATGGACAAAGGACACAAACTGGCAACCAAAAGACATACAAAGTTTATGATTACATGTGTGTCTACGCCTGTGTGTAGCATATGTATGCATGTATTCCAACCTCACTAGCACTGAAAAAATACAATCAAAGAAGGCTCTTTCCTCACCATTCAAACAAGGGAGAAACAAATGCTCTTTCCTGATCAGAATGGCAAAGGTTTTTTTTTTAAATGTTTAATGCTTAGTGCTGCCAAGGCTGTAGGGAAACATAAGCTCACAAACTGCGAGTAGGAGTCTACGTTTGCAGAACCATTAAGGAGGACAATTTGGTAATATGTCAAAAACCCTTGGTGGGCCAGGAGTGGTGGTTTATGCCTGTAATCCCAGCACTTTGGGGAGGCCAAAGCAGGCGGATCACCTGAGGTCAGTCAGAAGTTCGAGACCAGCCTGGCCAACATAGTGAAACCCTGTCTCTACTAAAAATGCAAAAATTAGCCGGGTGTGGTGGCACACGCCTATAATCCCAGCTACTTGGGAGGCTGAGGTAGGAGAACTGCTTGAACCCAGGAGGGGGAAGTTACAGTGAGCCAAGATTGTGCCACTGCACTCCAGTCTGCACAACCAGAGTGAAACTCTATGTCAAAAAAACAAAAAACAACCTTGGTGGCATACCAACTCCAATTTTAAACATATTTGCCATGGAGAAACAATGGGATCAACACAGAAAAATGTACAAACAAGTATAATCTTTGAAGCTGTATAATAATTATGAAAAATGAGGGTAATTTAAATGCCCATTAATAGGGGTTAAGTAAACCATCACTCATCCATTCAGCAGCTGCTGAAAAATGATGAGGTAACAAGAAGGACCAGTAACTATAATGTACTATTAAGTGGAGGAAAAAGCAAGACATAGAATCACAATATTAGCCAACATAGATAGAGGGATGTGTGTGTATGTGAGTGTCTATATGTGTGTGTATTTATAAGTACACCCTACACACTGGAAAGAGATTCTCTATCTCTGGGAGCATGGGACTTAAGGGTCACTTACATTTTCTACCGTCTCTCCCTTTAAAAAAGTTATAATATTTTATTACCAGAAAAAAAAACAATAAAGATAGTTTCATTTGAAAGAATAATAGTCAATAACAGTTATGTCCAAGAGCAAGCCTTGGGGAATTAGTGATAACTGCCTGACCTTAATGTACGCACTACAGCAGTGGCACCCAGCACCTCCTGTGGCGGGGGGGGGGGGGGGAGTTCAAATAAATTATAACTGACTCCTTGATAACAACCTGGTAGATTTAGCAATGTTAAATTAGAACATCCCACAACATTTCAGAGTGAAAACTCGTTGTGCCTCAAACTCAATAAACCAGTTTTGGCTTTTATTTCTATGCAGAAGAAATCAGTCCTCATGTGAGGTGTGATTAATCTATATTGAAAATGAGGCAGTAATAAGATGCTAATTTTAGGTATGAGACTAGTACAACTAGGCAAATAAAATAAAAATGCAACACATTTGATATGCCTGCAGAACTAAAACAGTCATCTGGAAATCAAAAGGTTTGTTCTCTTTGAAGGTCAGGGGTGACACTCATCAGGGCCCACATGTAAATGAGTGGCTCATGATTAGCCAGAGCTCAGTTCAGCCAACAGGGTTCTTTTCTCTCATCAAGTCAGCTAGGCAGCTCATGTTAATTTCCTGTATGGCTTACGAGTTCATGTTTTGAAACCGTGCACATCACCCTGACTATGAAGCAAACACAAGATTGTGTTGTTTAGAAAGTGGCATTCATGCACCTACCAACAGTGTTAAAAGCACTATGACTAATTTAGAGGTATTTATTGCAGGTTAAAGAACGGGACACAGGGTCTGCCTAAGAGGTTCCTGGGAATGATGAAGTGACCCTGCTTTTAATAATCACAGCACTAGCTTCAATAGCTCCATGACACCTAATGTTCTCCATCTTCTCAGATAAAGCCAGGAAGAGCTGATGGAAGAGCAAAAGGTACGGTTACTGGGTTTTCAACTTAAAACACTCTCCACGTAGAATCTCTGTTTTCAACCTGTTACAGGGCTCTCTCCCTACTACCAGACTGAAACAGCTCTGACAAAGCCTCCAAGTTGACCCCTATTCACCAGTTCCCAAAACCACACTCATTTGGTTTTTCTGCCATATTTAATACTTGGTTCCTCTCTCCTTCTTGAAGTTATCTTGCTTTGCAGCTGTGTTACCTCTCCGTTTTCCCTGTTCTTTCTGCCTCCTGGCTCCTCCTTCTTTATGGCCTCTGTTTCCCGGACCTCAACTCTGAGCCAGCCCTGAATAACACAGCTCAAACCACAGGCTCCATCAGTACATGACGCATTCAGGGGACTCATAAATCTCTCTCCTGCTCAGAAGCCTGTTGCACTCTCAACACTCTTGTGCTTGCGAATTTGCCACCTCTGCATTTCATATGCATCTCAAACTCAGTATCTCTGGGGTAGAAAATTTTCATTTTCATTGGACTCTTAAGAGCAAAAAGGGTTCATGGCCAACCTTGTAAGTTACAGAAAGTTCTTAACAACCTGCCTGGGAAAAAAGCTCTTCTGTTTTTACCATCATCCCCAGTTTACAGAGGACAGCTCTGGACAAAGGGATGAAATCTGCGAAGGTCACACACCTAAGAAGTAGATTCGAACCCAGCAAATCTGCTATCCGATGCTCCCTCTTAACATGCAGACGATCTGGGAAACTTCCAATTAATCATGTCACGAGTGTGAATAAGATGGGTCCTTTACAGATTCACTTTGAAGCTTCCTCCAGAATTCATATGACAGTTGGTCTCTCCAGCAGTACCGCAGAACAAAAAACACACCTTTGCTTTAAGGTAGCCAAGCAGAGAAAACTGGTCATAGTAATATGGTCATGACATGCAAAAGACAAGACTCACGTATTGCATGATTCAAATTATAGGTGCCAACATCAACTCCTTGCCTAGGCCAAAAACCTAAATGTAATGTGTGATTCTCCTCTGCTCCCATCTTCCCAATGCACCAACTTCCACAGCCTCATGCCGACAGTCCACAAGTCCCAGAGAAGGTAAGTTACCTCACCATCTCTCAAATACAGGAGGAGCACCCCCTCACTTTCAGGGTAGTTTAGCCTCCTCAGCTTGGCTTAGAAGACTCCTTGGCATCGGGCCACTGCCTCCTTCCTTCTGCATCTCCATCACTCTCCTACAAGTATCCCACAGTCCAGCTACATCTGATTTTGCACTGTTCTTGGAGTGTCAGGTTCAATGTTCCCAATCCTGCCTGGAATGGCCCCTTTTACTCCTTTTTCAGAGCTAACTCCTGCTCAGCACGAAGCTTAAGTAAAACATCTCTGAAGCCCTATTCTGGTTTAGAGGTCTCTCCTTCTTGTTCCCAGCACATGAGGTTCAGAATATATCACAAAACTTGAAATTCTTCTGCTATCACTGATTTATTGTCTGAAGTGCTGACCTTATTTTATTTGATATTTCCATGGCAAAACAGTAGACGACACCCCGTGGGCATTCCATACATATTTATGCAATGAACAAATAAATGAACAGATGAGTGAAAGGATGAGCAGCCACTCCTCTGTAATTTCATCCTTCAGGTGCTCACTGCTTTTGGATGAACAGGAGGCTTCGTTCACTTTTTTACCCTACATCAATGATTACTCTAAGAGTCAGAGAGGTGCCTGTGAAGTCTGGGTTGGGAGAGCTCCCTCTCCTGTGGCTCATTCTTTCTGAGACCAGACAGATACCACCACCAGGCCTGGAAACCTTCTTCCTCCTAATCGGGACTCTTTGGGAATACGACTGCAGCAGTAATAAGGTCAGCAATATTTTTCATCCATATGAGGGCTCATAAATATGCATTTGAGCTAAGTTGGCAGGAGGGAGTAGTCCTTGAAAGGACATAAAAAAGTTACAAAGATTTAGTGAAGTCCTCATCTGAAGTGTGTTTTCTTTTTAACAGAGTTTGCATTTAGCTCTTCTCTGCCTCACAGCTGGCCGCCACCTGCTGAGAAAGGTGGACTTGGGAGGTTCGTCCTCTGCAGGTTATCTTTTACTGTCTTTCTGTTTGCCACCCCGCCCTGTCCCCCCACTTTCAACACTTGATCAAAGCTCAGAGCTACTCCAAAGGCCGAGATCAGGTCAGGAGGAGAGCTTTATGTGCCTGAAAAAGGGAGATGGAGCAGATACATTGTAGACAGTTCCCCTTCTTTTTTGACATTCAGATATTGTCCTGATCCTGCTCTTTGCCTTGGCCCACCTGCTGCCTCTGTGGGATCCTGGCAGGGCAGCCAGACAGTAGCTGAAACAGTGAAAACACACTCTTCCCAGATCTGACAGTCACCAGCAAAGGAAATTGTTTAAGAGTGAGCTGCAGCCAGTGGGGGGTGGAGATGCCAAAATGACTTTGAGACACTGAGGTCATTCCTAGTCGTCCTTCAGATTTCAAACTCAAACTTTGTTTCTCAAGTAATTGGTTAAATGTATGATAGTTCCAGTCACCTATTTTTCTCTCTCATAGCATTTTATTTCCTTCAGAGAGCTTATCACATTTACATTTTGTTCATTTGTTAATATTCACACCTCCCTTCCTGGAACACATCCTCTCCACCAAGGAAAGTGACCGTGTTTGCTTTGTCTATCACGGAATCCTCAATACCTAGCCCTCCCCTAGCACATCTGGGTGCCCATTAAATATTTTTTGAATGCATGAATCAATCTTTCCAAATTTATCTAGTTTATTTACCTTATATGTAAGTTTATACTTTAACTTCCTAAATCTGTTTAACAATGCTTCTCATAAAAGCCTCTGAGATGGGCAAACTTCAAAAGCTGTGTGTGTGTGTGTGTGTCCATTGTAAAAATGAATATAAGGTGCTAGGAATAAGTGATATAACTAATTCATTTAAAAACTTATTAAAATGCCTCAAGTGAAGGTGGAGCTACTGGTAATGCTTAGAGTGTCAACAAGTTTTATCTAGCATTCCTGATTAAGAAGTGACTGATTCATAAAATTTAGGGGAAAAAAATATCCTGCACTATTACCTTGTTTTTATAATGCTCACTTTTCTCATTCTCTCATTCATTATCTTATTAATTCCTTAGAATAAGCCCTATGAGTTAAAAGGTAGATCATATAATTCACTGACTTGCCTAATGTCAACACAGTTTGATATCTGGCAAGATGAAAACACAGCCTTCAGTCTTCTGACTCCTAAGAAAGAATCCTTTCAGCCTTCTGTATTTAAAACCATTAGGAACCAGGTGTGGTGGCAGACACTTGTAGTCCCAGCTACTCGGGAGGCTGAAGCAGAAGAACTGCTTGAACCCAGAAGGTGGAGGTTGCAGTGGGTCAAGATTGCACCACTGCACTCCAGCCTGCACAACAGAGAATCTGTCTCAAAAAAATAAATAAATAAAACCATGACGGGGCTGGGCACAGTGGCTCATGCCTATAAACCCAGCACTTTGGGAGGCCGAGGCAGGCAGATCATCTGAGGTCGGAAGTTCAAGACCAGCCTGCTCAACATGACAAAACCCTGTCTCTACTAAAAAATACAAAAATAAACCGGGTGTGGTGGCGGGCGCCTGTAATCCTAGCTACTTGGGAAGCTGAGGCAGGGAGAATTGCTTGAATCTTGGAGGCAGGTTGAAGTCAGCCGAGAACGTGCCACTGTACTACAGCCTGAGTGATAGAATGAGACTCTGTCTCAAAAAAATAAAAAATAAAATCATTAGGGAAATACATCTCAAAGATAAAAAGATCAATATCCACATACAGCACAGTGCATTTACTCAGGCCACTGGATGTTTTATTTTTATAAAAATTGTTAATGATTTCTGCCTGTGGGCCCATTATATATCCTGTGTTTAAAATAGTATTTAAGATATGAAGAGTCACGTTGCTAGATATAAGATTAATATAAAAAAGTCAACTGTATATCTTTATGCTAGTGACAGCTAGAAAAGATTTGTAAGACCTCCTCTGATTAAAAAACTATATAATTTTAATGAAAGACATTAAAGAAGAGATATACAAATAGAGACCTTTTATGTTCATGGAAAAGAAGGCAATATTAAAAAGATGTAATTCTCCTCATATTGAACTACAGAGTAGACATAATGCTAATTAAAGTACAGCAGGATTTAATCTTAGAACCCAGCAATCTGATTCTAAAATTTCTATGTAACAGGAAGAGCCAAGAATGAAGAAAAAGAACACTATTGGCGGTGGGGCAAGGGTCACAGGGGGATGGAGACACACCTACCATATATCAAGACCTATTATAAAGCTAAAGTAATTATGGCACTAGAGCACAGATAGACACATGAACCAATAGAAACAGTGTCAGAAACAACCACACATGTAAGGAACTTGATATACAATCCTGCAGATGAGAGGCAGAAAAACAGGCTCTTCAATACTGGCTACTTATGTAGGAAATGAATGGTAGAATGCCAGCTACTTATGTAGGAAACGAACCACTGCTTCTCATCATTTAGAAAAAATGATTTCAGATGGATTAAGAATATATGAAAAACAATGTTAAAATTTCTACCTAAAAATACCTTTATCACCTAAGAGTATGGAAAGAACGTAGGTCATAAAGAAAAAGCTTGATAAACTCAACAATATTAACTATATTCAACTTTTTTAATAATGAAAGACAAACCACTAACCTGAAGATATTTGCAACACATAAAACTGACAAAGAAGGGCCGGGCACAGTGGCTCACGCCTGTAATTTCAGCACTTTGGGAGGCTGAGGCGGGCAGATCACAAAGTCAGGAGATTGAGATCATCCTGGCTAACACGGTGAAACCTCGTCTCCACTAAAAATACAAAAAATTAGCCGGGCATGGTGTTGCGCACCTGTAGTCCCAGCTACTCAGGAGGCTGAGGCAGGAGAATCGCTTGAACCCCGGAGGCGGAGGTTGCAGTGAGCCGAGATCGCACCACTGCACTCCAGCCTGGTGACAGAGGAAGACTCCGTCTCAAAAAAAAAAAAAAGGCAAAAGATTAGTATGTAGAAACTATCAAGAATCAGTTACCAGTGAAAGAAAGAATGAAAGCAAAAGCAGGTGAGAGAAGTAAAGAAGCATTTAAGTTTTTGAATTTTTTGGCCATCTATATTTTCACAGAAGAGAAAACATGAATGGCCAAAAACCATATGAAAAGATATGAATGAAGGAAATGGGAACTATACTCACAGTTACACATAAGTTCGTATTCACCAAACTGGCAAAAAGGAGACTCCTGACCATTTAGATTATTTCATTTTTTTTCTTTTGCTAATATCAGCAAGTATAATACTCTGGTTTCTCTTCAGGATTTAATCTTAGAACCCAGCAATCTGATTGTAAAATTCGTATGTAACAAGAAGAGCCAAGAATGAAGGGAAAGAACATTGTTGGTGGTGGGGGGAGGGGACGCAAGGGGACGGAGACACATCTACCATTTACACAGTTCTCTTCAGATTGTGTAAATCTCTCACCTTTTAGTACTAGCAAATATAAATTTATGCACATATAAATATTAAAATGTGATAAATACCATTGTAGGTGTATATTTATATATATTTCTGATTATTTAAGATAAATTCTTATAAGTAATTTAATGGTAGACATGTTTAATGTAGATTTTTTTGAGATATATTTGCCCCAAATTGTCCTCCATACAATATTACTAATTTACACAGTAGTATATGAGTATATTTCCTGCACTCTCCCCAACACTACTAAACACATAAGTTTTGTCAAATTTACAGGTGAAAACTTGTCCACTGAATTTTTAATTTGTATTGGTTTAAGTAATAGTGAGGCTGGAGATTTTTTGTTTATTGTTTTTAGTTTGCACATGTTTACTCATTTAATTCTCTGCCCATTTTTCTACAAAAGTGTTTAAATTTTCTTAATGACACAGTAGAGTTCTTAATATATTCAGGATATTATTCCTTTTTCTGCCAAGCACATTAAACTTAATCATTTACCCTTTGCTTTTGTTTCTATTGGCTTAACTAAAGTATTTATTTCCATTTTTATGTAGTCAAAGAAATATTTTCCTTTCTGGTTCATTCTCTGATGTATCTTTTTTTTCCTTTGAGAGAGAGTCTCACTTACTCTGTCACCCAGGATTGAGTTCAGTGGCGCAATGTTGGCTCACTGCAATGTCCTCCTCCCAGGTTGAAGTGATTCTCCTGCCTTAGGCTCCCAAGTATGGGATTACAGGCATGCACCAACATGCCCATCTAATTTTTGTATTTTTAGTAGAGATGAGTGGATTCAACTCATCTCCCTCTTATCTCTCCTACAATAAAAATCTCTCATCCAAAGAAGGTAACAGCACCTTCCTGGAAGGGTCACTGTGAGCATTAACTAATGTAACTTATAAACAGTAAAGCAATATATGAATGTCAATCATTAGAAGCCCCTCAATAAACCAGAGTTATGACACCACATGACCATCAGTTGACAGAGATCATATGTACCTGAGCAGATGCACTTGGAGATGACAATAGTCTAGAAAGACAAACAGGAAGGAGACTCTGATAGGAGCTTTCATTTCACATCCCTTCACAGGTTCAGGAGTACAGAGTAGTCACGAGAAAGGCCACAGACAATGAGGGCTCTCCTACCTTACTTACTCCTCCCCTTCCTCCGCCAACTCTGTTTCTTTGTGTACCACCACTCTTGTGACCGACATGTCAGGGTGCTGCTCTCTGGCTTCCCTGATGGCCTGAGCCAGTGCCTGCCAAGGTCAGGACAAAGAACAGCTGTGAGCTCGAACAGTCTCCACCTTACGATGGCAAAATACATGCACAGTGATCACCTGGGACCCAACCTCAAGCCAACAGGCACTCACTTCTTTATTTGAGGAAGCAGCAAGATTTGAAATGGGCTCATTGTCATTTTATAGATTGCTTCTCATTTCCTACATTTCCCAATCCTCTAGTCACTGTCTAATAATGACATGTGGAGGAAACATGTTGGCTTTGAATCCCAGGCTTATTATACTCACTGTGAGACTTGGAGAAAACAGTCTTTGGAGCTTAGCACTCTTACCTGTAACTCGAGACCAATGCTGAGTTGTAAAGACCATTTTAAGGTTTTCTGTGTGAATTGAAGTAATGATGTAAAGTAGCCAGCATAGTGCCTGATCTAGACATTCAGGTGATAGAAGCCATCATCCAATTGCCTGAAACTGCAAGGCATAGGACCAAGCCTTGCTCATCTTTGTCCTCTTAGGCTCTCAATAATTGTTTGAACTAAAATGTTTGCTGAACTAAAAGACTGCAGGGAAGATGAACTAAAGAGCAGTAGCAACAAATATACAATTAGTAAAGCTAAAAAACAGAGACTGACTCATCTTCAGGTTATAAAATACAGGGCCCTATTTGACAGTTGACAAAACTGCAGGTGCAAAGATCAATGGGTCTTTCTCAAGGCCATCCAGCCTGTGAGCAGCAGGACAGGGGCAGGAAGGACCCACAGGGCTGACTCCAGTGGTTCATGGCCCCTTCCTCGGACGAAGTGGTAAGAAAGTAGAGTTTCTCTGAGTTTCATCAGAAAGTAAACTGTGTAAAAGTGTTGTGGCGCAATGGAAAGATCCTATTTTTCAGAGGAGGAAAATGTCTTTCTTAATTATTGTTCATTTTGTTTTTAAAGAAGTTTTGGGAAGAAAACAAAACACCAGAGAACAATACTCAAAGTCTAGGAAATAATTCTAAAGGCCGGGTGCAGTGGCTTACGCCTGTAATCCCAGCACTCTGGGACACTGAGGCAGGCAGATCACTTGAGGTCAGGAGTTTGAAACCAGCCTGGCCAATATGGTGAAATCCAGTCTCTACTGAAAACAAAAAATGCGCCAGGCACGGTTGGCACACACCTGTAATCCCAGCTACTTGGGTGGCTCAGGCGGTAAAATTGCTTGAACCCAGGAAGCGGAGGCTGCAATGAGCCGAGATTGTGCCACTGCACTCCAGCCTGGGCAACAGAGTGAGACTTCATCTCAAAAGAAAAAAAAAAAGGCTAAGAAAGAATTCTAAAAGAGAAAATTTTATGAGGACAGAGATTACCATATCTCATAAAGAAACTATGCATTTGAAAAAAAGCTATGCAATTTTTCCTTTGCTGTCAGCTGCCTAAAGGGACAACTGCATTTCTTGTTTGCATGATAGTTTCTGTCAGCTGTAAGGTTACTGAGCAGAACTCTGAGCCTCATTTCATTTAAAAAAAAAAAAAGGTAAAGATACCAAAAAAAAAAAAAAAAAGACATCATTTTTATACCAAAAATTTTTTGCACAGAAACTTGGAAGACACTTGAGGGTGCTTAAATTTCCACCAGGCAACAAACTCTGGTGAGCCACCTGTGTCGAGACGACACAGAAATGAGACGTGGAACCAGCCTCCAACCTGGGCAGTAGCAGAAGTGTTTGTCACGTGGGGAGAGTGAATGGCCGGAGAGCTAGCAGGAAGCAGGAGCACGAGCAGGTAGCTCCTTCCAGGGAAGGTCAGAGAAGCTTTACAGTGTGTTGATTGGAATGGGAATAGGGAAGGGAGAGGAAGCACAGGGGTGCAGTTCAACTGTGTATGTGTGTGTGTGTGTGTGTGTGTGTGTGTGTGTGTGTGTGTGTGTGTGTGTGTGTGTGTGTGTGTGTTCACGGGGAAGGAGAATGGAATGATCCAAACCATTTACTACATGTTGGTTTGTGCAGTCCACACTGGGAATAGCCAAAGACAAGGACAAGCTCTGGTGAGAGCCAAATGTAGCTACAGACAAATGATTAAATACTTTGAGTTTGCGTTCACTACAATCATCTGCCTACAGTAAACCAGGGCAATTGTTAAAGAGAAAATGTAGACGTGCCCAAGGGAAGGCAACACGTGTAAAATACACTCTAATTAACAGAAAGGTTGGGAAAAGCTGAAACTGCTATAGTCATCTTGAAATACATTCAAAATCAGTTTGTTATAACTCCTTTCATTCTATAACATCAGCACACTAAATTAAATACTATAAAAATGCTAATTTATTATGGCAATAATAAGGATTATGAGAAAACTATCATATCTTACTGCCAAATTGAGAAATTATTTCTTAGAAAGAAATACGCTCTGAAGAGCAACTGCAGTGTAGTTTATCCCTCCCTGGTACGGAGCCGAAAGTGTCACGACCAGCACAGGGTGAAGAATCTGCAAAGCAAGTTTCTGTAAAAGCATGCCTCTTTGATTTGCCAACACAAAAAAAAATACTTTTTTTCTGTCTGGCCCAGTGAAAGTATGCTTCCATTTTAAGATTCCTTTTAACATAGACAAGGAACTGAAAAAGAGGTCCGTGTTATGAAGGTCACTACATGATCAAGATCAGATTTTGACAGGAAAACGATTTCATCATTTAATTTTAAGTAGCTCTGTCATCTCATTACAGGCTTTAAGGAGAAAGTGAACCCACAACAGCTTCTGGTGACAGGCATACCAAAAGCCACAATTACATTTACTCAAAAATGTTGGCCAGGTGCAGTAGCTCACACCTGTAATCCCAGGCACTTTGGGAGGCCGAGGCGGGTGGATCACCTGAGATCAGTAGTTTGAGACCAGCCTGGCCAACATGGTGAAACCCTATCTCAACTAAAAACACAAAAATTAGCTGAGTGTGGTGGCATGTGCCTATAGTTCCAGCTACTCAGGAGGCTGAGGCAGAAGAATCACTTGAAGCTGGGAGGAAGAGGCTGTAGTAAGCCGAGATCATGCCATTGCACTCCAGCCTGGGGAACAGAGGGAGACTCTGTCTTCCAAAAAAAAAAAAAAAAGTTTATGCTATCTCACAAACATACAAAAGCGAAATTTCTGTTCTCTTCATTTAGATATCTGACCTCAGTTTTAGAAAGGGCTGAAACATCACTTCTTATACACAAAAAGAGATTCCTGTCCCGGCAGCAACAGCACTAAGGCTGTTTTAAGAGTTTTAAGAGTTAGGTGTTATGTGTTATTTTGGTAGTTGTATTTCAGATTGTGTTTTTAATATTTGCCTTTTAGAAGCAGTACTACCTAGATTTGAATTTTTGGGTGAAACAGGTCAAAATATTCTTTTGCCTTTTATAACAAAATTATTTTGCCTTTTGTTATAAAAGGCAAAAGAATATACATAAGTGAAACCTGAGTATAATACTGCTGGAAAGGTGGCATTTTAAAGTATGCAAAAGGCCTAGTTCAGTGGGGAAAGGGGAAAGAAAAAACAATGGCTAGGAGAAGACTCTACAGACCCTAGTTTGCATTTTCCACCATGCCAAGAATGTGGGCTATGCCTCACATATTCTAGGAATTCAATGTGTGCTTATTGAGAAGAGTCCCAGAAAGACAGTAACAAGCAGGTTTGCTCCAACTTGAGGCCACGGGACTCTCAAGACTGTTCCCGTGGACAATAGAATAAATCCCCTCTGGAAAGCTGGAAGCTTGGTTTCCACATAGGTCATTCATTTTTCCGTGGTAAACAGACAAGTGTACTAATCCTCTCCTAGGAATCTCCAGTCTGATGTCAAAATCTAGAGTCCAGGCAACCTTTTAGCCTCTAATAATGCTTAAGAAAAATTTAAAAGTATATTATGAATATGTAAGTCAAATCATGCTTACAAAGGTCAAAAAAAAATGGGAGTAATTTTCTTTTTAGGCATGAAAAACTCCATTTATCTCTGATCACATATAGGAAGCCTTTCTCAAATGAGAAATTCTGTTCTCTAAAGTTCTCTTTCCTGAGCTCGGTATTATGTCCAAGCTGTGTAACTACTGTTAGCTCCTAATCCCCAGCTAAGATGGTCAATTGAGTATTTCTTTTCCTTTTCTTCAAGTTGTTCTACAAAGAAAACAGCTTAGTCTCCTTTAAAGCTGAGTTAAAATCACTGAAAAAAAATTCTCAGCATCACTTGGGACTGCAGCCTAAAATTAAAACTGCTCTCGAAGTCTCCAGCAGTCCCATTCATTACCTGCTTGAAGCCATGTATGCTGCCGAAGTTAACATTAGAATGGAAGCATGATCCTTTTAAAAATTTTTCAGAATCAATGTATATTTTCACTTTGTAAGAAATCTTAGATTACCTCCCCTCCCCAAATAACAGCAATTTAATAAATAATTTTATTAAATTATTTATGCTTTTGTAGCTATCTTATGTACAGAAAACACCTGGTAGTAAATGGCTCAACTTTTCTAATGCCATAAATATACTTGAAAAGTTCCTAAAAGTAGTCATAGGTCAAGCTTAGAGGCTTTCTTCATTTTTTGGAAGCCGGTGCATTAAACTGCCATTCATTTTTAAATATTTGATCACTTGCTGTTAAACTAGGCATACATGAATCTAGTTTTCCAGAAATCCTCCAGATTACTTTGACCCAAAAATGCATGTAAAGCGAGTGGGAAATAAAGAGAAATCTGTGTTTTATGCTGATTCAGAGGCAGGGAAGCTCATAACCAGGCTGTGTCTTTACGGCCTGCTTAGGAGGTGGACTTCATCCAGGAGGTGCTGGAGAAGAGGTTTACACAGGTATGCGACATGATAACAAATGTGAAACTTAGGAAACAAACATGGTCATTTCTGGAACTCGAACTTATTTACCTGGTCATGATCAATATCTGCATCTCCTGTAATCACAATGCGTTTCTCAATTCTTGTTTCAGAAATTCCACCTTTTACAGTCTAAAGGTCATAAAGAAGAAGAAGAAAAAACAGTAATCACTAAAGCATGTTTATACAGAGCAAACAAAGGTGGCGTTCACCCAGACCTGCTGATCATCATAAGGCTACATACACCAAGCAGTGGAAGGCTGATATTCTAGAAACACTCTGTGCTTTATCTTTTAGCTCAATAGAGAATCCTATTACTAAAGTTACAGCATCCACAAGTACCCCTCAACTGAGAGCAACCTTAAAAGTAATTTATCAATATTCAAGACGGCATCTGTCCTGTCTTAATTGCACTTGATTAAGATAGGACAGATATTATTGAATCCAAGTAGCTCCTTTAGGGCATTCTGTTATAATTTCCCAAGTTTCTTTACTCCTAGCTGGCCAATTTTTAAAAAGGAGAGTAGAACAGGGGGAAATCAGTTATTTGCAAAATTACAAGAAACTGTAACAATTTAGATATCTGTTTTTGGTTTGAGAAATTGTTTGCTGTGATAGATATATTTTTTCCCCATCATAGAAGACTTCTGTATGATGTGATGGTTTTGATTGACAGATTCTAAGCATACAAATTCATTTGCTGATTTTGTTCATTTCATTTAGTGCAATAATTTTAAAAAGGATTTGCTTTGGTTTAAGGTATGGAAGATGGGTGAGATTTTGTTAAATGTTTGATGACACCCTGCAGAAGTAGTCATGCATGGGGACATGGCGCATAGCTGGACAAAGGCTGTGGAGGTGCCTGGAGGAAAGCGCTCCGGAACAAAGTGCCTCACAGCATTATGGGTTCCCTGCAAGCTGAGAGTGCCTGAGGCACATTGGATGAGGCTGAAGAGATCATCTGGTTGTGACCTTCTAAAGAGTCAATAAACAAATTCCACACCATCCTGGGAAAGCACACATCCAACCTTTACAACTCAGATAAATGTACACTCTCAGTCACAAGTGCCAGCATTTTACTCTAAGAAACAAAACTTATCACTAAGTTTAACAACTGCATATACTTTAAAATGAACACCAACAGTACCTTGCATTTATGTAGCATTTTAAAATTTTGCTGTTTTGTAAACTGTTGTTGAAACATGGGTTGGAAAGGGCACAAGGGATACCTTTAAGACCTTTAGAAACTAATCCAAAGTAAAAAAGTAGAAGCAGAAGGAAACAGTGAAAAATAAGGTTGGAGGTGGAAATCTGATGACTTCAGCATGCATCAGAATCACCTGGTAGCTTCTGAAGACACTGTCAGGGTTTCAGGAGGGCTGGAGTGAGGCCTTGCTATTTATACTTCTAATGATGCCCCAGGAGAAGCTGATGCTGTTGATCCAGGGACCACTGGTTACCCAGTGCTAAACATTTAGAGAATATGTTGGGAGGGAGGAAGGAATACCCCAAATCAGCATACTAGCAATCTTAAATAAATGAGGAAAATTCTACATTTTTTGAACAACTTGCTGAAAATTCTGAATGATGGCCTTCGTTCACTTGCTTTAGTCAGGAGGGCTGGCTTAACAAAAGTAGAAGCACAAGTTTGTTTTTATAAATTATAAACTGTATTAAATTATTTATGCTCTTGTAGCTATCTTACATACAGTTATTCATAACATATTTTTTACCCCCTTGTACTTTACAAAATTGCAATTTGGTTTGAATG
Organism: Cheracebus regulus; assembly: GCA_963574635.1. Taxonomy (NCBI): domain Eukaryota; kingdom Metazoa; phylum Chordata; class Mammalia; order Primates; family Pitheciidae; genus Cheracebus; species Cheracebus regulus. The sequence goes on from CAUYQU010055975.1 coordinate 58,527, forward strand.
CATTTGTCAATTGAGCCTAATTTCTTGGATGCTTTAAACCAAGGCATTTTTATTCCACTGGTACTGTCTTTATCTTACTTGGAAGTGTGTACAGGAACAGAGAAGCAATTTGGAAAAGATTCTGTCTTTAATATACCATCCTCTCCGTATGATCCCCTGCATTGCTTTACCTTGGTGATGTGTGTGGTTGTCGTTGTTGACACGGACTCAGATGTGATGGTTTGTGCAGTCAGTAACGTGCCCGAATCACCACCAGCCCCGCCATCAATCTTTGGATAGTTGGGGGAAAAATACAAAGTAATGCTTAACTTCCATTATGTTGTCAGAGAAGACCCCTGCCCCATCGAATATGCATCTTTTAAAATCTATGTGGTTTGCATGTTTGTAGTGGTAATTTACTGCCCCAGAGAGCGGCTGGTATTTAAAACCAAGTAGAGGCAAAAGGCTAGGGGCACATGGAGAGGTAAACTCCACTGTGTGAGTGCAGAAAAAAGAGGAGAATGGACGAGAATGGACATAGGAAGTGGGACTGCAAGCCACAAGGGAATTACGACAGAAATTGTCTGAAGGACATTTGCAGAAGCTAGAAAAAGAAACTAGAGAGCCAGGCAGAGAAGTTTCCACAGTGACCAGAAGCACTGAGTTTGTTGTTTTTTAAGCACAGGTGGGTAAAAATAGATCAACATTTTATCAGATTACCATGTAACAGAACCTGACTAGGACACACTGAACCTGACTGATCTGGTTATCTGCTTACCTTAGTAGATTATTTCATCAACTACATTGCTCCTGTAATAGTTTGTATGTTGTGAGCATATATATGGGCACATATATTTCAATACTGTATATATGCATGTGCTCTCTACATATATATATAAATCCCATATATATGTTAAAATAGATTTTAACTTGTTTGCTTTGATATTGAAAGATGCAGAAGGTTCTAGAGTTTCCAAGGGGAAACAATGAAGCAAATTAATAGCCTAATAGTTTATGTTAAGGTCACAAAACATATTTGCCTTCTGTTTCCTGACACTGACAAAAGGAAGTAACTGCATGGTACAGAGTCTTTCTGACTGTAAGAGGAAAGCTCTTTCCAACGTGGGTCATGCACCTGTACTTCTTCATTCTGGCAACTTACTACAATACAGACACATGACTAATGCTCCCCCACCGCAGTCATTTATAAGAAACCTATTTGTGCTTATGTGGGATCGATGCACACGCAGGGATGCCATACCCAAAATAATTTTCAGAAACGTTTCATACGTGCACGCATTAAACCTTTAAAAATATATTGAGAGGACAATAACCTGACCTCCTCCACCATGATACAATTCTACCACAAAAGGTTCAATTTCTCAGTGAAGAAAATATTTATTTTATAGTCTCTTTTGAAATAATGAATGTTCTCCCTTTTTTTGTTATTCTTAAGGTTAAACATCTTAATGCTTATTTCAAATCTTTACAGAACCAATGTGTGAAAACCTAAAATCACACACACAAATCTTGTGATTCTTTAGACACATGGTATCACCATTCACATAAGAATGACTACATATGTCTTTACAAAAAATCCCACATGAAGGAGAAGCACAAATGTATATGTGCATGTATGTGTTATTACAAGCAAGAATGAGTTGACTGGGTTTATCTTCATGGAGTCAGAGAGGGAAGGAAGCCTAAATTACATCCACAACTAGGTGCAATTATTAATTCATGAATTTTATCAGATAAATCTTGCAAGACAATTTGTTTCCTAAGTGTACACAAACATTCTTGGATATGTCAACTCAGAAATGGCTTTCAATAATATGAACAAGATTGATACTCTCTGTCCTAAATAATCATATGTACAGTTCCCCTATAATTACTGGGTTGCCAATTGAATTGCAGCTCTCTGTCTCAATCTAAGAGAGAAAAATAGCAAATTATGTTGTTGAAGTACAGTTACAAAGTGGAGATACAAAAGCTACATTAAAGCCAGAAACGTGTAAACTAAGAGAAGAAAGAATGAAAACACAGACACACTAAGTGAAAAAAGAGTTCGAACAGTCCAAGGCTAGAGCTTTTGTACCTGTGGAGACTCATATGTGATGGTTTTGGTCTCAGTTTGGACAATGGGAACTTCCTTGGTGGAGATTTCTGTCCTTTGTGAGGCATCAGAAATTGTTACCATCTCTGTTTTTACCACAGGTGGCTGGGGTGGAAAAGGAAGGGAAAAATAAATTCTAGAGGTAATAAAGTAAAAGTGCTTAATGGAACCTTCACAAATAATTGTAAGAAACATATCCAAACACACACTCATGCACAAAAGAAAAGAGTAAAAGCAAATAACCTAAAACAAAAGAAAAATTTTCCTTCAACTATATCATATGCACACACACATACATGTGTATATACATATATATGAATGTGCACATGTGTATATACACATACATGAAAAATAAGCTGACATGATGGCTTCCTAAATTATGTTACTCTTCAAATTAAGATGGTCCCAAACTACTTACATGTCAAGCCTAGCGTATAGTCTCACACATATACACACACATAATACACACACGCACACACGCACACACACGCACACACACTCTTTAGCTTTGGGCAAGTAATAATAAATTGAAAAGAAAATAGAATGAACTATGTGAAGTGACCTGTCTCTATTTTTATCGTAGTTTAAAGGACCGCATAGTTTGTGTGAAGGTTCACTGCCTTTCACTGGCACACCAGCTAGGTAGGCTAGGATTTGTTCTTCTGCCCAAAATGCCTTTTCTGCCTTATTGTTAACAGACACACCATTTTCCGAAAGGATGTCTTCAAGTGTTACTGTTTTCAATTATACTTGTCTAAAACTTGCAGTGTTTCTTCTGTATTACATAAATTAAAATGCTCTATCTAAAGTTGCTCCATCCATGTTGCACCAATGCTTTGAACAATTTAAAACATTAAAGGAAGTGTTCGACGGCTTATTAACATTGTAGTCTGCCGAGTATGCATGATTAATATTAATGCAACACCAGACTATACTACTACCAAAATACTGCAGTACTTTCTTTGAGAACATTCTCAACAATAATAATTTAAAGAATTATTATTCTTTATATTATAATAATTTTTAAATATTCTTTATATTATAATAATTTATTATATATTATAATTTATGTTATATTATAATTTAATTATAATTATAATTCTTTAAATTATAATAATTTAAAGATAATTTAAAGAAGAGTAACCATATGTCAAATACAGAACAATTCAGAATGTTCAAAGGCTCTTGAAAAATCTTCTCTGAAGTGAAACAGAAGTTTAAAAGTAACATGGTTAAAATCCACTTCATTATTTTAAGACAAAGTCACTTCAACATTTTCCATCCCATCGAAGAGAACAAAATAGGAATAAATCTCTGCATTGTAGGCATTTCATATTAGAATCAAGAAATATTCCCAAGGAAGTGAACTCTCCCTCAGCCTAACTCCCAAAGGAGAGACACTGCACCTAGTGACCAAGGCTTAATCTAAGAGAAGTCTGAAAAGTTCTCCTCTTCAAGGAGAAAAGAAAAAGATTCATATCCAATGTAATAATCCATCAGACATACAATCATCGGGCAAAGACTCCAGAATTGACATTAGGATGGCATGAGAAGAGAGGATCTCCTCCTATCAAAAAGCCTAGCCTCTGGCTGCCTGGAAGGAAAGAAAGGCTCTTAACCAAACCATATAACCCCTGGAATCCAAAAACGGAAATCACAGCGGCATTCAGGAAATAACATTCTCATCACTGCTGGATATTGCATTCAGAGAATCACAGTAATCAGAGCCTGCTGTCATTTCTAAAACTCTGAAGTTGAAAAGTAAAAGAATGAGCCAAGAAGTCAAACCCAGTCATGACATCAGGAGCACACGCACTCAACACTGACCATTTTTTTTTCAATATTACATACACATTTTCCTAATTAAACCAATAGGAAAAAAAAAAAGGCTTTTGGTGTGAGGAAGCAGTGCAACTAAAGACAAAACAGTTGGAAACACCCCAAACATGCAAAGAAAAATTTAAATGTGGAAAGGGAAGGAACGCTGGATGTGGTGCTTGCAGGAAAGTTTACCCTACAGGTGTCCAGTGGCAGCAGAGAAGCTGGAACCCATGAACTGAGCTGGCAGAAAATCCACAGAGCGGTGCCTTCCCCCTTCCTCCCATGAGAGAGAAAAATCAGATTCTTGTTGAAAAAAAGCTGAAGAACTGGGAGGGCAGGAGAAGAAAGGCAGGAGTTCCCCACCTGAGAAGCAGCTCTAGAGTTTGGCTCCCACTTGGGACTCCCATTTACCTCTGAACAACAAATGATTTGTGGCAAAACATCAATGTCAACATGGGGCACCTCTCCGTTAACTTTCTGTGGCTCTTCCTCAGCCTCTTCTCCGTCTTGCTTAAGAGCGCCTTCGTGTACACTCTTCTCTCCGGGGCTCTTTGGGGCACCTACATGTTCCTGGCTCAGTGTTTCTACTGTGATTACGCTGGCACCTGCTTGTGTGACTGGGCTGGCTTCGGGCACTGCTTCCTCCCTCTCTACTACCTTGGCTGCCGGGCGGGGTTCTTCCTCCACCTCCTCTTCACACTCCTGTTCCTCCCTGATGGTGCCCTCGGTCACTCGGTGGTGGGGACGGTACTCTCCCACGTCTTCCTCCTCACTCTCACTGCTGCTGCTGCTGCTCTCAGAAGACAGGGAGGTGGAGTCTTTTTGTGCCACAGGCTCCACCTTACGTATCTCCCCAGGACCACTCCCAGGTGATAGCTCTTTACCATTCATTTCTTCTGTGATTACTCTTTCGTCTTTCCCAACCTCTGCCCGCTTCTTCTCCTCCACTATATTCAGAGTCTCATGTGAACTCTACACAAAAAAAGATGGACGAGGGAAAACAAAAATAGATGAATAAATAAAAAGCACGGAATCCCAAATTAACTGATGGCAGATTCATGTCATGGAGAAAAACAAAGATGGTTATGATGGCTGACTGAAAGGGAAGCGCGGCAAACATGAGGGCGATGAGGAACGTGAGGCAATGGTGTTAACATGGAAAAAGGGGAGAACCTTAACAGCATCCCTGGCTCCAGTGCAAGGCCCTTCTGACTCAGGAGCACGTGTCTGCGGAACAAAAAGCAACCGAGGATACAAAATCAATACAGTTTTACCTCAACAACCACTGAAACAAACATCTGACACTGCAAAGACAAAACAGCAAGAATGGACATCTACAGAAACCTCTGCTCAAGGTCACATAGAGGACAATCACGACAAATTGCCAAAAAGCTTACAAAAAGACACAGAAACACAAAAACAGAGAGCATCCTCCCAAAGAAGTAGAATGCTTTTATTATAGATACACCTATAAGCTCTCCCTATGCAGTTTGAAACGGTTTTAAAAGACGAAATTATGCCAAAGATGGCTCATCATCTTAAAGGGAAAAATTTAAAACTTTTAAAACCTATTCGACAGTTTGGGTTTTCATCAGACTATAATGCCTAGCCTGGAACGCTGATTCCTAAATGAACATAGCACCAAGGAGATGGCACTTTTATTTTTTGCTGGTTTTCTTTAAAAAAAAAAAAGTTTTAATTGGCAAAATTATAGTTGGCCTCAGAAGGCTATTAACATGAAAGCGTTCATTCCAGAAATGGCTACTAACATTCCAATTCGAATCATGGGTAAGCAAAGGCTACATTATACATTCGGGTAAATGTCAAAGGTAGCTCCAAGTGTTTTCTCTTTCAATTTAGCTCTTCCACTAGCATCTTTGAAATCTAAAATGAGTCAAGTTTATTATACAACATGTTCACTTCGATCCCCTGCACACATCTACTTCTTGGGAGTAAATTAATTTATTCCAGTTGAATAATATAGCACCTAAATGTTCAATAAATATCTGTTGACTGAATACATGAGTAACATAAATTACTATGCTATGGTATTATTAAATAGGGTGGAAACTTGTTTGTACAGAGGAGTTTGTTTTTAAAGCCTTACATTTTTCTCACACTTAAAAAAGTTTGCTTTACAAAGATACAACTCAAGCATGGCCACCTTTCTGACATTTACGTGGTACTACTGCCTATGATCAACCTAAAAATAAATCAGCCAGAGTGAGGAGCCCTATTTATTCACAAAGGTGACTCCATGCTGGATGGAGAAGGGCACCGTGCCACTGAGCCCTCTGGATACTGTTGTGAAGTTGCCAAGGTACTAACTGGACTGGAGCTGTTGCCTGTAACAGACGGCAGGGTTGTGTTCATTTTCCCAGACACATGGACAACCATGAGCTGAAGATCCTAACATGGCACACCTCTCTGCAGCACTGTCAACATCTACTCACAAACTCTCTTTGACCTGCCTTATTATTCTTCAATTAATGGAAAGGGCATGCTTTCACTGATCCAAATTAATACCATGTAAATCACATTACTAATAGAAGACAGTTATCTTTCCCATTTTATTGAAAACTCAGAGGTTTTAGATATTAAACTAAAAGAACTCTCAATCTATTTTCATAAACAGGTAGCATTTAATAGTCACTACTTATAATAAAGATATCCAATGACCAGAACATTTCTGAAACATACATTCTATTATGATTACAGGTCAGTGAATTACTATTACTGTTATATCTTAACCTCAGTTGGCTGGATAGGTTCTGCCCAAGTTCAGGGAATTCCTCAGGGTCATTCAAAAACAATTATTTCACGGAGCGTGGGAAGCACTTCAGATTTTTCCATATGAACAGAATTTTTAAAATAACATGGCATCAGAGAATGCCTGGAATTTGGGTTTTGAAAACATCAACTCTGCAAAGCATACTTGGCTTCTATCTGGTTGAGGGTTTCTCTCTGCTTAACAGCTCAGACTCTGGAACTTAATGATTTAAATTATTCTCTGAATTTAGGCAGATTTTTTTTTCTTTGAAAGAAGCAGGAGAAACATCCAATCTCTATCTTTTCTTCATGTTCCAATTCGATCATTGTTTCTTGAATGTTTCTCCCGGGAAGAATTAATTTCACCAGCATAAGCACTGGAGGGAATGGTGCCTGAATATTTAAAAAATCAAAATCTCTCTCATATGTGGCTTTTAGTAACAGGGGAAACAAAGCAAAATGCACCTCAAGCAAGTGTGAGAAGGGCGAGGAAGAAAGCTTTTCAGAAGGTGCATTAGCGCTCACAACAGCGCCCTCTGCTGTCCAAGTGGTGGCTGAAGTGAAGGTGGCTTTCATGCTATCAGAGAAGCCCTTTTCACTAAACAAAATTGATGTTATCTCCTCTTCTAGGCTCTAGAGAGGTCAGAAAAGGAAGAGCAAAGAATTAGCAACAAGTCAGAACAGACAGCAGTGACCTACTGAAAGAAAGGAAAGGTTACACAAGAAAGAACAACAGAACAGCATAAAATGAAAGAAAGATGAGAATTCTGAAAGATTCTGTAGCAGGCTTATGCAGAGGTTTGCCTGAGCGCCAGCTTTTCCACCCTGTTTGAGAATCTTGGATAGTTGCAACCTACAGAAACCAGTACAAACTGCTTGGCTGATCACAAACTGAGCACAACTGACCCACCCAAATGCTATTTCATATATTCTTGAGGCAGTTCCTTGGCCTTTTTCTGCACAGGATGGCCTCTCCAGTGGCCCTCCACTTCAAATGTTTATTTCTGTGTTAGAGCTTGGCAGTCCTCCCTCTCCTGCCTGCAAGGCCCTTCTTTGCCCTTCTCTGCACACTCTGAGCCTTTCCGATTTTCTCGTCTCCCTGGGGCCCACTTCACATTCCCTATTTTGTGTAAGGCCTTCCCCCGCCACTCCAGCTCCTACAATCTCCTCCCTATACTCGATACCACCTTAATTCTCTGTACAACGAACATTCCAACAGCAGCCCACATTAATTCCCTATGCCACAGAATAAATAAATTATCCCTCCCCTCCCTTTTTTTTGCCAAAAGAAACAGGTAAAGAAAAATAATTCAAAATAGGAAGACAAATTCAGAGTTGAAAGCTAAATGAGCAATGTTAAAATTATTTCTCCCTAAAAACCATGAAAGCAAGTTTAACTTTGCTGTGTCTGGCTCCTGACCTGCCTGAGGGACAACAGAACTGTCCTCAGAAACCTGAAATGTCAATACTCAAGAGTCACCGTGAAGTACCCCTTCATGTCAGAGTGTGAGAATAATTCCTAATAAACCCCACTATTCAGAAATCTTTTTTTTTTTTTTAAGATAGAGTCTTGCTCTGTCACCAGGCTGGAGTGCAGTGCAGTGATTTCAGCCCATGGCCACCTCTGCCTCCCAGGTTCAAGCAATTCTCCTGCCTCAGCCTCCCCAGTAGCTGGGATTACAGGCGTGCGCCACCACGCCCAGCTAATTTTTGCATTTTTAGTAGAGACGGGGTTTTGCCATATTGACCATGCTGGTCTCGAACTCCTGAGTTGAGGTGATCCACCCTCCTCAGCCTCCCAAAGTGCTGGGAATACAGGCACGAGCCACTGCACCTGGTCACCATTCAAAAGTCTTAAAAAAAAATCAATGACACTCCCAAGGGGCGCCTTCATACACTGAGCTAAGAAGGGTGAGGTGAGTAAGCACTTGCAATATTCAGGAGAGAAAAAAGCTTCTGGTAGCCTCATTACCATCCCTAGCAGGGTGGATAGGGTGCCCTTCCCAGTGAGAGATCACTGGGGTGTTTAAAGAAGCACATGCATTTCATTATTCAATGACATACCTTCAAAAGTGCCATGAAGTTACAATGTATATAATCTCTTAGGAGAGAATAGTCTATGCAAGTTTAAGTCATCATAATGCATCCAAAATGTTAAGAGGATTACAATAAAGTTATTTACCCATTAAAGATTAAATGGCTTGGTTTCCAATTTTCTGCTCTACTCTCAAAATTGTTCAAATTCAAACGACAGTCACTTTGAAAGTTCAATGTATTTTTTTAAACAAGAAACTATTACTGCTTTTTAAAAAAGCTATAAAACCTATATTATAGAAATTTGGAAAATGTGGGCAAATTATATATTATGCATAATTTTTTAATTTTACTTTCAATAAGAATTATAATTCAAACATAAATGAGAATCCCTGCAAAAACAACAGTGAAATGAAGACACAACAAAGACAGAAATTGAAAAGGTACTCCGTTAAAGTCAAAACACTACAATACACAAATGCTCACATACTTTCAACTAATAGTAGTATGTTATTTGAAGAGAAAAAAAGATACAATGTAGGTGGTCAGTAAGTGTTTGTTGGGCACACAGATGGATGATTGTAATAAGAACAATCTATCTGTATGTCACATAAGTATGTATTTTTCTGCATGTAATGGAGAGGAAAAGAACAAAAAACCCAGTAACTTCAAGTACAGATAAAACTATTTGGGGGCTTTTCCAGATTTAAATTTCACATTAATATCACTTTAACATGACTTCTGTGACAAGGTATTTTTAATAATTTTAAACATCTCCACTATAATGTCAAAGTTTCCTACTGCAAAAAGTCCAAGGATGTCACTTTAAATTTGATCGAATGATACCATGTGATAGCTTCTGGAGGACAGGTTATCAAAAATATGTAATATTTCAAAGCATGCGATATTACAGTTCTCATTATACACACAGAGTCTAATTGGCTTTGGTTTCAAGCTAACCTTTAAAGTATATAAATATGTCATTTGGTTTAGTTTCATGAAATTATCTTTCTCATTTGCAATGTTCTGAAAATATTTCATCTCAACTAGACCACAAGTTCCTTTACAGAATTTCTATTTATTTTGGCTCTTCCCCCACCCCACCATGTGTTCCAATGAGTACTCTCTGCTAATTAATAGAATCTACTTTGTGGAAAGAAAACACTGTTTCCTTATTAATAATCTCTGTTCTCATTCACAGCCCCTATAATCTATTCCTCATCCAGTGCCAGGGGGACTTCTGACAGACACAGGTGGGATTCTGCCACTACTCACCTAAAAACTCTCCAATGCTTTTCCATCATCCCTACTGTACAATTCCAAACTGTTGGCATGGTCTTTAAGACCATGATATAAGCTAGGGTCTAACCTCCTTGAATTTTCCTTCCTTTGGTCTTTCAGTTCCTGGGTTGCGGCTCTTGTATTTGCTCTTCCTTATGTGAGGATACATTTTCACATAGCCACCTGGTCATCAAGGTCTCAACTCAAATGCCATCTCCTCCTGACAACAATGACAAAGCTATCTTCCTAATCTACTCCTAACACAACATTGTATTTCATCTTCTTAACACTTACTTCTTAGTGTCTGAAATTTCCTAATTACTGGCTGGGTGCAGTGGCTCGCGCCTATAATCCCAGCACTTTGGGAGGTGGAGGCAGGAGGATCATGAGGTCAGGAGTTCAAGGCCAGCCTGGCTAACATAGTGAACCCCGTCTCTACTAAAGATAAAAAAAATTAGCCGGACATGGTGGTGGACACCTGGAATCCCAGCTACTCAGGAGGCTGAGGCAAGAGAATCGCTTGAATCTAGGAGGTGGAAGTTGCAGTGAGCCAAGACTGCGCCAATGCACTCCACCCCAGGTGACAGTGCAAGACTCTGTCTCAAAAAAAAAAAAAAAGAAAGAAAGAAAGAAAGAAAAAGAAAACAAAAGAAAAAATTTTCTAATCACCAATTTCCGTATCTCCTCTACTAGACTCTAAGCTCTCCAGTCCCAGCAAATAAAAGACTGACTACCTGGCTAAGTAAAATCAGTATAAAGAGAAGAATGAGGATGTAAAAGCAATGGAAAGTGAACTTCCTCACCAATGTCAGAAATGTGGCACATGCAGGAGCAGAGAGAGAGATGAAGGGGCTGCTAAGGTGCATCAAAATCTTTGTTCCCATTAAAAATCTTACAAATGAAAACCAAAAGCTTTCAATATGTAAACTCATAATCCAAGGCATGTAAGTGGTTATTTTAACAACACAGCATGCATAAGTACTGGATAAACAGTGCATTTTCTCTTTTTTTGAGACAAAGTCTTACTCTGTAGCCAGGCTGGAGTGCAGAAGCATAATCTCAGCTCACTGCAACCTCCGCCTCCTGGGTTCAAGTGATTCTCCTGCCTCGGCCTCCCAAGTAGCTGGGATTACAAGCACGCACCACCACGTCCAGCTAATTTTTGTATTTTTAGCAGAGAGGGAGTTTCACCATGTTGGCCAAGATGGTCTTGATCTCCTGACCTCATGATCCACCTGCCTCAGCCTCCCAAAGTGCTGGGATTACAGGCATGAGCCATTGCGTCTGGCCAAACAGTGCATTTTCACATGAAATCAGTTTCCCAACTTTCAGCCGCATACATCAAATTAGATATCACTTATCATCTAAATTGGCTGGTGTTTCTGTACTGCAAATTTTGAATTTTTGAGTGCTTCTGCAATGGTGTTTCTCATCCAACGATCCTATGCTTCTATACACAGGGGATTTAACTCTTTAAATGCCCCAAAATCATTTCAAAAAAATTTTAGTATGACATACAGAAAAAAGAAATTTTATGGCTGCGGATAGAAACAAAAGGAAAAGGGGAAAAAGCAAGAGTAGATCCAAGGATGCAAGGTGAACACCTTGTCCGTCTCCTGAGCTTTTTCTTCAACTGTCCGTGTTGTTGGCATCAGGTATTTCTCCTTCACAGATAAAATATCCTTGAAAAGGTGGTCTCCTTTTCTCTATTGTTTTAAACAACAGACATAATCAACAAATAAGACACATACATTACACCTGTAGCAACACAAACATAAAACACTGACCCCTGTGTGGGTCAGTGACACACACCAGGAGAAGCGGCACATAACGGAAGGCCAAAACCTTGGCATGTATCACAGTTTCTCCAGAAAACACGACATTCTTGTATAGATTGCTGAAAGTGACATCATTGTCTTCAGAAAAATCTGAAACTAAGAACTGAAGTTGTTGCCAACTTCACAAGACTCTACCATGCATGTCTTCATATTTGCAAAAGTTCTGTTTTTCAGTTCTGCAATTCTTTTTGCTCCTCTCTTCTTAAAAAGCCTTCTTTTTCAATGGCACAAACTTAGAAATGTAAAGCAACTAACAGCTTTTCTTTTTAAGGAAAGGTGAATAAAAATAGCACCAGAATATCTAAATCAAATGTCTCCAATTTGGCGACATTCAAGCCAGACTAGACACTGAAAGGAAAAAGATGAAATTGTAGGGTAACATCTTTACACCATTTTTTAAACTACAGATTAAATATAGTATGATCACTGTCTCCTCAAGTATGATAAATGAGGCACGGATGTTCTTGGTCAATAACAGGCGGGATTTGGCACAGATGTGGATGACAATGAAAGGAGAAATACATTGAGAATATATCCTGAAAGCACTATGTAGTCATATCAGCAGTGGGGAGAAGTAAACCATGAAAAGGAATATAATGAATGAGGAGAAATGTTATGCCTGAAAAAAACATTTTTAAAACACAATTCTAACTTTTCACTACTAACATTTTTCAAGTTTTCAACAGGGCTCATCAGTCTTTAAAGCTACGTTAAATTCATTTTCCTCACAGTAATTACCTTAAAAGCACTCTAAATATAGTCAATATTCCTTTAATTATTATTTAATTATATTCAGTAAATTTCCCTATTTCAGATATCTGTAACTAAAAAGCTTATTAAACACAGTATGTTAGTTTCTAAATTGTCTTCTATAACAATTCATTATTACTACCAATTTACCTGAGTAAAATAGTGAAATTATCCTAAAACTATTTCAAAAGTATTTGGAAACTCATGCAATTTACCTAAGAACTAGGCCAATAACTATTACATTGTTAATAAATATTTAGTATTTAAAAAATTTGTTAGTGATTACATAAAAATAATTAAATGGGAGCATTTTATAACTTCCCTAGAATCAACACAGGAGATTAACAATTTGAGTTCTATTGAACAGCTAGAGTGAGACAGAGCCAACAAATAGCTAGTGACATACCCCTTGTGTCTGTAGAGACAGAGGTGTGATACGTCGTTTTTCCCATTCATTAGGGCGCGGCTCAGGTGTGGATTCCATAAAATTGCGCTTGAGTTCACTAATGCTAGCCTGATGTTTCAGTATGTCCTCCTGGGCCTTATCCAGTTCCTAGCAGTATGTAACGTAACAAAGAGGGGAAAAAATCCAAAAGGAAAGAACCCAGTAGGACAAAAATAAAACCAAAAAAAAAGACAAAGTAAACTTATGATTAAAAAAAAACACACACACAGTAAAGCAAGAAAAATGCCAAGTCTCTAAAGCCATATTCTTATCTATGAATAAGTTCATGAGTTCATCAAAATTTGAAAATAAAGTCAATGTGTACTTCTTCAATGATTTACATTTTAAAGGGTTGTGATTTCTTCCCTGTTTAGGATTTTTAAAGGAATAATTATTTACATTATTAGAAAGATGGCATGGAACTGATCATCAAAATGGCTAAGTAACACTTCCTTCCAGTACTTGGATTTGAAACTCAGACTATGACTTTGCTCTAGCAAATTTACCTTTCTGATTCAGACTACCCCTAACATTGCATTCTGTGAACATAGTAAATCAAGTATAAAATAGAGAAAGGTAGACCCCAAAGCACACTGGCTGGAAGAAAAAGCTGAATCAGGATCATCCCCCAACCGGAAAAGCCAAGAGTTTTTGTTTGTTTTCAGGAAATTCCAGCGGTGGCTTTTTATTCTCATAAAAATTACTGCTTCCGGACGCTGCTTCTGTTTAGCCTCTTTTATAAAATAAATGAACCACAGACTGGTCTCATGTACTTGCCAAGCACAAAAGTAGGGTCTAGCCCCCACAATTGCCAGAGAGTCCTTATAAAGACAAATATGCAAGAAAAACTACCAGGTCCATTTTCACGGGAGTAGGCCCTGATAAATGGTTATTTGTGGAAATTTTTTTGACTGGCTCTGATAAATCGTATTTGTGACAATAAAAGGTAATTAGTGTTCAGGAAATGGTTGTAACCAAATTTTAAATATTTATTTATATTTCAAAAATCATAGGGCCACCTGTGGATTACAGCTTTCATCCCACTTTAAGGAACAGGTCATGCAACCAATAAAATTAGATATTCCATATTCATGCACAAGCATAGTAGCTCATCTATGAGCTTCTATAGCCACTTGCAAAACCTCATGAAAATCTAAAAATCTTTGCATGGCATGGAAAAATGACTGGCTTGAGATCAGGCACGTTTCTTGCATTGGTTCAAAGCAATGTTACTTATTACACTTTACAGCATTTTAGTAAGTTAAGCAAAAATACATTTCCATCGGTTATCAAAGCTGCCAAAAGCAACCAGACAGATTAGTTAGATTACTGAGAGCGGCAGTTCTGCACTGAATACATCGCCACATACTACTGTAAAATAAGAAGGGAAAAAAATTAAAAAATCAAAATGTTCTCATGTGACAGGGGGAACATATTTTACATTTTGCATTCCTAAATGGGTAATTGGGCTTTTTCTCCTTTCTTTCTCTCTCACTTTTTCTTGTTCTTTCTTGCTAATTAAAAGAATTCATTTAATTAACATACTGTCAAACAGAATACTGAAAGTGGACCACATTCCCAATCATGGATTTTAATCAACAACAACAAAAAAGTGGGCATAGATCAAGATCAAGAGTCAAATGATTTAACGCCAGATCAATAAACAAAAATCTGTTCTGGTAAATATATATTAAGGATGAGACTGTGTTACTTCAGATTCGATGCCCTAAAACCCATTAGGAGAGAACAGGTTTACTTGTAGAACCACTTCAAGAGTACTGGATAAAAATTTGATTCATTTGACTAAACGTTTTCTTCCCACTTGTCACTTTGAGAACTTCTAGTAGATACAGTCCTGCCTAAGCCACTTGAAAGGAACACCGTGAGGCTGGTAACATGCACTCCAGAGTTGAATTCCCCATGCACTGCATGCACCGTGCTTGAAGAACATTGCCAGCCAGCCTACGCGTGACCTCCCGTCCACAGCAGCCGGGCAGCCATTATAGGGCAGAGTTGTTTTCTTAGATTATACAAACCTCCAACATTAAATTGCTATGTCTGACATAAATATTATCCCCTTCTACTCTCAAGGAATTTTTCTGTGAAATTAAATCACACACAGGGGGGAAAGGCAAATAAACGTAAGTGTATCAATCAGCAAGCACCAACATGACCCAGAGTTTGACAGTCTAAGACATTAAAATAAAAGAGGAATACAAATCTTATGAACTTAAAGCCACAACAAATACAACTCAGAAATAAACTCTGCGAGTAGACCCTCCCCCAACAATACTAATGGCAGGCAGCAGCCATGAGATGTTTAACGTTAGGAAAAACTCAGCCACCTCTTCCAGCTGTGTTTCCTCTTCTTCCATCTTCACCTGAAAAGTCACACAGCAAATGACCAGAAAGAAGAGGAGTATTAATGGAAACTCAACCAGTGCAAAGTAGCTGTATTTGAACTTATATGGTGAACCAGTGTTACCAACCTTTATTGTGAGGCCCTCAGAAGATGCAGAATATTAAGCCACTTTAGTCTTTCTTCACCTACAGTATCGTACAAATGATGGAAATGATCCTTTGCAAAGGTGGAATGGAGGATGGAAGCTTCACTCTTTCTCAGTCCCTAGATTATGCTCTGCTTCTGAATATTTTGTACTCAGGAACAAAAATACGAGAGTGCAAAATGGCATAATTCAATCTGTTCTAATTTGAAATGTCTAAATCAACTAGTGATGGGGTAAAGTACAATGATGTAAAATTTGTTTTTAGCTTTATGTTGGGGAACAAATGTTCAACCTATGATTCAGTTTGTTAAATATGAATTATTTTCCTGGCCAGGGGTGAGGGATTGGTTCATTTAACTAGTTTCATATTAAAATGGTGAGTATTTAAAAATAATCTTTGAAATATAACCACTTTCATAAAATTCTTTAAACAAGAACAGCTTTTCACAGTTGGGTATTTCTCAGTATCTGATGATTCAAAAGAATGAATATGGAAGTTTAAAACTAACAAATACTGACCGAATTTTGACTCAAGGGAAAAAATGGTGAGAATAAAAATATTGACTCTTTTATCAAAGGCAAATCACTTCACCTTTACAGGTTAATTCCTAACATACATGCTTTTCCTTCTTTATTAGGAAGACAGTGTCAAATCTAAGAGTTCAAAAGGCTTACTTTTTTAACCATTCATAGTATTTTTCAGAGGTAAGCAAGGAACTCAGAGTCTTTATCAGAAGTGAAAAATGTGACACAGACATTTAATAATCTGTTAAGAAACATCTTCCAACTTCTTGGTCAAGATTTAATTCTCTAAATTATTGATCTTTGCTATTCCTCAGGTAAACGTTTTAACAATTGTGGTTTCCTCTACAACGCATACTCACTGAATTATCTTTACATTTTTCTTTAGGTTTGCTCTAAATTTTGTGACTTATTTTAGGTATTTAGTGTCCACAGAATATGAGGCACTAAATCATCAGGCCACATTTAACAAAATAATCAAAAATATATCGTACATGTTAATGCTGGCTTAGGAGTGCAGAGGTAGTATACTTGAAAAAAGTTTGCCTTATATAGGAGTAAAAATTCTCAAATCAAACACCTAATTTTAGATAAAGGAGCACTAAGAGGCCCAATCTTAGTGTTACATGGTCTAAATTTTCAAAAAGCCATGTTTTACTTTTCACATACATTTGTTAAAGACATCAGAATAGTACCTTCCTTATAAAATACTCTACAGTAACTCTTTTATATATAATTACATAATTTAAGGTTGGGGAAAAAACTAGCTAAAATTCATCTGGTCTCCAAATGCTACAATAACAGGGAGATAAGGAGCTTTTGAGATTAAACTTACAAATGTTAGGAGTAAAAGGTTACGGATACGTCCTCATAGGTTCAAGAACACACTTGGGTTTCAAAGAGAAATGACAGTACTAAGGAATTCTACTAACACATATCAAGAACAGTTATGTCCACTGCATTCTAAGTTCTATATCGAAACAAAAAGGTTACATCCTAAAGGAATAGCATGAATATCTGTTTGCAAAATGGAGAGACCCAGTAGGGATTATTACGGGCAACACGGGTTCCCTCCTCGCAACTCCTTCTGTTAAAAATCTAGTATGATCTAGATATTTATCAAAAAATCCTACAATTTTGCTCCCAACTTAGAATGTGTGGACCTGGTCAATGGGTTTGGTTTCAATGAAGGAGAAATGTCTACACTTATTTCTCATGCACTAAAATGTCATGTGTGTGAAAATGTGCAGGTACTACTATGTTGAGGGTAATCAGCTGTGAAATGTATGCACACATTTACACTCTATATTAGGAAAAGTTTAAGATAAAGTGTATTGTGTTGACTCTACAAACTGAGTTTATGTAGGCATGCCAGCAACTGCTTCCTCTTCCTCTAGTTTGTCATTCCAGTCACAGTCATAAGGAACATTAGAGGAGGCGGCTTTAGCCTCCAGATAGCAGAGGGATAGAGCCAGAGGAAGGGAAAAGGCAAGAGAAAAAAAAACTGACTGAGAAGCAGACAGAAGTAGCCCAAAGATGAGGATAAGGGAAGGAATGAACGAAGGAGAGGTGATTGGGACGTAGTGCCGCACACCAGCAGGGAGGAAGGAGACCCAGACCTTGGGGAGGCTGGGGAAAGCAAGATATCCATCTTCATCGAGAAGGGAGGGGAAGCCGGAGGGAAAACATTTGGAGAAACTGAAAGAGAAGTAACCAAACTCAGAATCACTGTTGTCAGCTGCTTTAAGAGTCTTCTCACGGATGGGAGAAGGACAGTCAGGCTGAGAAGGGGCTATGGCAGAATCCAAGACCAAATCAGGCATAGCCACTTCAGAATCCCCCTGCTCTGATGTTTCACCCATGGAAAGGTGTTCTAAGCTGTCTAGTGTGATCTGGTCAGCCTCCCCAAAGGGGTCTTCCTCTGAAATGTCTGAAAGCAAGTCCATTTCAGGGACAGGTAACAGGTTTGGAGAAAAAGATGAAGCACGGTGGATGAGAGGGGAAGGTGGGCACATGGAAACAGTCTATTCTCAAGCGCAAACCCATGATTGGATATGAAATTACACAATGGATACATTCAAAGGAAAAACAGATGCAAGAGAGAAAGAAGACAAAAGAAAAAATGAGAAGTTAGTGAAAACTTTTACTTTAAAGGAGGGATCATATTAACACAGTGTAGTTAGAAATGAATTAAATGACCCTTTTTTTTTTTTTGAGACGGAGTCTTGCTCTGTTGCCAGGCTGGAGTGCACTGGCGCAGTCTCGGCTCACTGCAACCTCTGCCTCCTGTTTCAAGTGATTCTTCCGCCTCAGCCTCCTGAGTAGCTGGGACTACAGGCATGTGCTACCACCCCCAGCTAACTTTTGTATTTTTAGTAGAGACAGGGTTTCACCATGATGGCCAGCATGGTCTCGATCTCTTCACCTCGTGATCTGCCCACCTCAGCCTCCCAAAGTGCTGGGAATACAGGCGTGAGCCACCACACCTGGCCTAAATGACCCATTTTTTAAAGAGAAAAGACTACACTACTTGTATCACAGAAAATTTATACATATTGACTTATTTAATTATTTTCAAACTGGTTGCAAATAGATCCCATGAAACTCAAACAGTATTATTTACTTTTAAACCTGATTGCTGACAGACATTCAAAGCATTAGCAAAAATGCCAGTGTACCCCGTTGTTTGCTGAGGACAAGCAGAATTGAAATTTAAAAGAACTTCCTCATTTTTTAAGGAAAATTACTAGATATGTCAAGTTAACTAGGCAAAATGGAACAGAGATATTCTGAAATACTGAGCTCTTCTGTTTCAGATGTAAGCAGTCACTCTCCTGGATGCCTTGTTAGCAAAATTTTAAATTATTCTGACAACTTGTCAGCAATTGAAAGAGACCTTGTTGAACACAATTTCTGTTATTTTTAACTGAATTCTCAACCAAATAATTTTTCAATATGATAGTTACACATTCTTTAACAATGGAATGCAGATGATTTGATGCCACTTGCTATAAGGTAGCACTTGACCTTGTGACGCAAGACTGGGCCCATGTGGCAGTCCCTGAGACTTTCTCCCTGCTGAGCCTTAGAGGCTATTGGTGCAGGAATTCCTGAGGCACTCGTAGCTACTTCATCTTGCAAGTCTTTATACATTTTTATGTCTTCAAAATTTTTGAAGTTAAAATTCAGGAAAAACTATATGGCCGGGCACAGTGGTTCACACCTGTAATCCCAGCACTTTGGGAGGCTGAGGTGGGTGGATCACTTGAGGTCAGGAGTTCAAGACCAGCCTAACCGACATGGTAAAACCCCATCTCTACTAAAAATACAAAACTAGCCAGGCATGGTGGTGGGCGCCTGTAATCTCAGCTACTTGGGAGGCTGAGGCAGGAGAATCACTTGAACCTGGGAGGTGGAAGTTTCAGTGAGCCGAAACTGTGCCATTGCACTCTAGCCTGGGCAACAAGAGTGAAACTTCATCTCAAAAAAAATACAAAAATAAAATAGAAAACACTATAAATCAATATGATGGATTCATTTGTTTTTATAAGTCCTTACTTCCAAGGTTACATGTAAAAATGTTGCTTTGTGCAGACACAGAAAAGAGATCTAAAAATTCAAAGGCTTCTTAAATCAATATTTATATTATGTTACTGCCCAAGGTAACAAAAGATAACAGTGACGCATTTGAGAACACAATATGGGTTACTTCTGCATTTCACTATGGTGTACGCACAAGATAAAGCCAAAAGCAACACACCATGTTCTCACTCTCTATTCATAAAACAATTATCCTTTCATAAGAATGTCTCCACTAGTGATAGATTATTAATGAAAAATATATGTGTTCATAAAGAGTATCTTTGGTCATGTCAAATAATTCAAGTCAATAATTAAAATTATCAAGACGCTACATTTTAAAATTTACTTGTAACCAACCAAAAATAAATTTCAAATCATCATAGCTTTTCTACTTTGGGGATTCAATTAGACAAGGTGATGATGAGGACAGTCAAGAAGGCCAGGAAATTACTTACTTGCATTAAAATAATTTACATTGAAATATTCTGCTTTGAACAACAATCAAACAAAGGTTAGAGACCCCTATGCATATCTGAAAACAGAAAAGACCAACAGAGAACACAGAACAACTTTAAATACTTGATTTCTAAAACAGAAAATACAACCGATAGCCTGTAGTTTAAGTGAATGTTTGAAACCACATACTGGGCTCATTTACCATACCTTTCCTTCAATGAGTTGCAAATGTGGGGCTTTAGTTGGGCTTCTCACTTCCCTCCTGCCGTCCCCATCTTGTACCACCGCAACGCTGACCACTCCAGGGCCATAGGCTGAAATCTCCCCAGCAGCGCCAGGAAAATCCTTCATAAGACTTTGGTCCACAACACCGATCGGAGCTAGTAAAGAGTGACAATTTAGGATTATTTTAGGACATGAGAAACGTAAACTTCATGGAAAATTTTCCCCTTAAAGAGATAAACAGGCAGCATATAAACAATGAACAGGAACAGAGACATTGCTTGAGCTCTGAAAATACCCACCATATAAAATAAATTCATTTTTAAACGTCTACCAAATTCTGAAAGTATTCTGAATTTTAAACCACTGAACTACACGAGGGTCTCAAATCACAGGTACTGGAAGGATATAGTCAGATAATGAAGCTGGCCAGTAGGAGGAGCTCTAAGACCAGCTTAAACACCGGAGTTAGGGCAAAGAGAATTAGAAGGTAAGCAGTATTTTAACTCTTTGGACTTGTCTGATTTACTTCTGAATCTATCTATTTGCAACAAATGATTATGTAATTATTAAGATGATTTGCTCCATTAAGTTTTAAGAACTGCTCCATAGAGGAAACTTTAATTTGAATACCATTCAAAAGATAAAATAGTAAAAGACAGTAAAGGTAAATTTTAGGGATTTTAACTTCTATGTTTATGTTTAATATTTTTCATTTTTTAATCTGCTTCCTCAGTGTCTCAACATGAACTATGGTAAATCTATACATAGACACCTCCCTCACCCCAGCAAACCTGGCCTGCATGTGCTCTCTTCTCTTCTACAGATAGGCAGAAATGTATATCGTATTGAAAATTCTGTCATATTGCAAATCAAGCCAAGACTACCTCAAACATCAGCAAAGCAAAGTGAATGGTAGATGGCAAGCCTTCTGTCCATCTGGAGCTCCTCCCTAAACAACAGAACTACAATAAAAATTATTTGCATAAAAAGTACTCTGCAGACACTATGAGGTTTACTCTAGTTCCATGCCCCAAGGGAAGCCTGGTCAACACAAATACCTTTAGACTGCAAGCTCTTGGAGGGCAGAATTGTGTGTGAACAGGATTGTGTGTGAACTACCACAATGAACTTGAGAGGCCTCAAGCACTTTGAATCCATGTATCCCAACATATGCCTCAATCCGCAGCCTTCACCTGCCCTGTACAAAACTTAATTCTTTCCCAGTCTTGCCTCTTTCACAAAATGCTCTCCTCATATTTACACCCGTTTACTTGAGCTAGGAACCTGGACATCTAGGACTCTTCCTTCACCCCTCAACACCTGCGCATCCAACAAGGTCCTTGTATAGATTTCTCAATGTGGTCAGTTCTTTCCATTTCTAATTCTACCACCTCGACTTTTAAGATTTTCCAGCCCTTAAGTACTCATACTTTGCAAGCCCATACCAAATCATAACCAATATTAGAATAAATTTGCATCTTACATTAAGTATATTTTCCAGTGGATTTTTTTAATTTAAAAAAAAAACCTCTAACAATATTTAAATTCCCTTGGAAAGTATATGGCTATGATTCTTTTGCTAACAATTATGATTTCTACATATCTATTATACATAGTACACACCTATTATATATACATACACACCTATTATACATACTATACATACATACATACATATATACTCAGAAATTTTGCAAAATGAGAAAATCTGACCATGAAATGGCTTCAAATGTAATGGTATTAAAATCTGAATATCAAATTAAAAGTTATTAATAAAATTGACAAAATGGTGATTTTGCATACTTTTAAACACTTATTAATTTCAGTATGCAGTGTTTTGTATTTTGAAGACAATACATTTATTCAGGTCTTAAACACTTAAACATCTGAGAAGCTTGTAGGCCCTGGCACAGCGGCCAAATGGCTAATTGGCCTACTATCACCAAAGAGAAGACCACCATCACTTTCACCTGTACCATTCCTACCCAGCTTGCCTGCTTCCTGGCTCAATCTAATTGTTCTCCTGCATCAAATGATTTTTCGAAAAGATAACACTGCACTCCTGTGTGACACAAACTCTTCAATGATTTCCTACAGCACATGGAATAAATAAAAACCACATTCTTCACCATGGCCCGCAAGGCCCTGCATGACCTGACCCAGGCTTACCTCCCCCGCCACTTCCTAAGCTTTGACTACACTTGCCTTCCTTCTGTTCCAGGAATGCATCCAGCTCTCCCTTGCCTTACAGCTTCACCGTTGCCACTTCTGCTACATGGAATGCTTTATTATTAGATATCTCTTGTCCTATCTGTGGTTTCCTCCTTCTCATCCTTCAAGTCTCAACTGACCTGGTTCTTCCTCAGGCAGGCGTTCCTTTCCTGATGATCCTATCTAATGAGTGTCCTATTCATTACACTTTCCACTTCCAGAAAAATCACTGGTTCCCCAACTCCCAAATGCATCTTAGTTGTTCATTCTCTTAAATGACTAATTTGCCTTCTTCAGGGTTCTATTTTCTAATCTCGGAGGAACTCCCTGTCCTAAAATAGCTATTCTAGATTGATTTTCATTTTGGTATTTGATCTTTAGATTGAACCCTGATTTTCACGTGCTATGTAATCACAAGAGGGTTTATTTTAATTTGCCAAACTTTAAAGTGAGGCTTAAACACCTAAATTATTCTAGCCTTACTTAAAAAGTAAACAGAAAAAAGAAAATACAACGCATGTCAACTACAACAACAAAAGGTATGTTGATAAGTGGTGGTAAAGAAAATAAAACTCAGTGCCAGGTTACAGCCTAGCTTTGCTCTGGGGGGAAAGAAAGGAGAACATAAGCCCTCATCAAAGAGTTCACTGGCTGTCTGGTCATGTATTGGCATTAAAAGCCTCCTATTTTTCACAATAACACAATAATCCTTTTGATGACTTGCCCATCTGATGAATTACAGCCTCCAAAACACAAAAGGAAAAATAATGGATTACTGTGCCATGTTTGTTGTTTTTCCTTGTGAAAATCATTGTTTTCAGATACAGACCTCCCATAACCCTCTGCACTAACTGCCCATACAAGATGGTGGGTTTCCTTGAGGACAGTTTATACACCTCAAAGAAAATGCTGTTTTACTGCTCTTTTTAAATGCTAAACTTTGCCATATAAGAGTTATAGAGCCTCATAGTTTCAAACAAATGCTGAAAACAGACAGTGTTCCAGAAAGAGCAATGATTTCTCTCAGGGCAGTAAACAACAGTGACTGCATTTATTCAGCACTTGTATAAATTCTCTGTGGCAAGGGGCAAGGCTTGTGAAATATTTACAGGGGTTGGCACATTTTTCAGATTTACTTGCAAAAGTGCTCAGTTGTTGAAGAGCTAAAAGATACTTTAGCAGCTAATGTACATTAATAATTAACTGAATTTAAATCATTTAAACAATTTTGGAAATTTGTTTAACGCACGGTTCATGATCCCCTTGCATATTTCAGGATTTAATAGCTATATACCAAAATGCCCACCAACAAATCCAGGAAAATATCTCCATGTGTCCACCTGCGTTTGTTTTCCAAGATTTTTTTTTCTAGGAAAAGTAGATTAAGATAATGCATATGAATCCTTCACTAATAAGAAATCTTTTTTTTTAAAATCTGTTAGCATTATCTGGTCTGTTTTACCCTAATTATTTAAACTATAAGTTGTTTGAGTTTATATTTCAGAAAAATATAAGTAATAAACAAGAAAAAAGGTCTCTGCTAATAAGTAGTAGTAAAATACAATTTTCAAATTTAGTATTTTATATATATATATCTTAGTTTAAGCAAACCAAAAACATTGGAAAACTATTTCTTTGGGTAGAAAATTATCTACACAAATCATTTTCTATTACAAAGAAAGAAAATTCCTTCATAAGGCATTCTAATATAAATTTAACCTTAGCTCTTTTATAGAAAATCTCTATTAACCCATTTTGGACCAGGTAATTTTTATATACATATTTTTTTTCATGTGTAGTTTATATAAAACTTATTTCATATGTAGTTTATGTAAAACTACAAAATGTAGCTAGTTAAAACTCTAATAGAAAAAAAGTCACATTTATACATATTTTCCCTTGGGTTAAACAACAAATAAACACATATTTCCTTTTTGTTAAAATGCTGTATTTAAAATGACTCCTTTGAAGCTACTAAACCCTTCTCATATGATGGAAAGTTTGGTAAGTTTCAGTAAGTTGTTTCATTCATGAAAATTTGCTGAGGCAAGGCAATCAGATACAGACCTCCTATAACCTTCTGAATTATGGTTCATCTGAATTAAGGTTCATATGCTACCATACCAAAAAACCCTTAGAATTACATTTTGCCATCAATTAACAGGTTCAGGAAATTGAACCACAGAAAACACATCACAATCAAGAGAAATCAGTAAAACATGTGTGTCCAATATCTCATGAATGAGAACTCTGAACAAATAAATTTGTGTGCACTGACAATACAGGTTGAGTATCCCTTATCTGAAATGTCTGGGACCAGAAGTGTTGCAGATTTCTAGCTTTTTTGTATTTTGAAATGCATTATATGTACTTACCAGCTGAACACCCCAAATCTGAACATATGAAATCTGAAATGCTCCAATAAGCATTTCCTTGGAGCATATGTCAGTGCTCAAAGACTTTCTGATTTTGGAGCATTTCAGATTTTCAGATATGGGATATTCAATCTGCTTTAAAAAAAAAAAAGGATGACAACATCAAAAAAGAGTAACAACTACAAAACACAACAAAATAATTTTCCTGTAGGTATAAGTAAGAGCATTTTGTTTTCTTGGGGAAAAAAAAAAGGCTATCTCTGAAGGGTATTTCTGGTGGCTTTATTAACTGGATTAACATTTTCTAACCTCACTGGATTAAAGAAAGATGAATTAAATTATCATAAATGTGTTTACCTCCATCTAGACTCCTGGAGACCCGTTTACTAGACGTGCGCTCAAAGTGTGGTGCTGGCCTATCTATAAGGGTGCTGGCCTGGCGGGTCTGCGCTTGGGTGCGGCCACTATAGCGGAATTTGGACCCCAAGGTCAGGAACTTGGCTTTTGGTGGCTGCTCTGGAGAAACAAGCCTATAGGAGAAGAAAGAAAAAGGAAAGGGGAAACAAAATTAGACTTTATGGATTTAAAAAACCTTAAAGCTATGTACTTTCATATTTCATTTTAAGTATGATTACTTAAAAACTAAACTTTCTAGAGAATATTATTTATAAACCCTCCTACACACACAGCTTTATGATGGTGATGAGTAAATCCACATTCATATATTCATGAATAATGTTCTTATCAACCTAAGCAAAGAAACAGCTGTTCTCAGTATATCAAAGGTTATTTATTTGTATTAGCTTAAATCATTTATATAAACACATCTGAATTTCTGCTTCTAGCTATAAGCGCCAAGTAACAATCCATTACCATTAGTAATTCTTAATATTTATGCCTATTTTCCTGGGGAGAAAACATCTAACTCAGGAATCTGTTCCATCAAGTGATTCTTTCCCATGAAAAACACACCACACACATAGTGGATCTGTAGAGATGGCTAACATCCCTTCAGCCAGCACAATTCTACTGCTTAATCCCTGGGTTCATAATGAATGACTCAAACTTTCTTGATGTCAAACACTTCCAGGCTTATGCAAAAGCATGTTTTTAGTAAATGGGCCAATCTTTTTGGGAGTTCAACTAAAATTATTTTGCTCTCTTTGATCAAAAGTTGACAAATAACAGAAACACAATCTCAGAGCTCTTGTAGAATTTATTAAATAAGAAGACTTTCATTGACAATTCAAAAATATGAAGAATTCCACCAAAACATTTCCCATCATTTGTCATGGAAGAGTGATTTCTTAAAGAACTCTATCATTTCAAGTATTTCTAGACGTTCTGTACAATTTTTTTAGAAATCACCTTCTGCAACAAAGCAATGAGGAGATCCAAGTCAAGGTGAAGTTAGATGTGACAAAAACAAAAGGCAATCCTCTGTCAACTCAGGATTCTCCACAGCATTCACCCAGGAAAACAGCATGTTATAATCAAGCTAGTAAAAAAAGAACTAACATACGCTGGCTTTTTTGGTTCAAATCTATTTGTGTAGCGCAGCAACAGTGTTTCTTGAAAATGCCCATTTTCTGCCAATAGGTTTTCTTTTTCTTTCTTTCTTTTTTTTTTTTTTGAGATGGAGTCTTGCTCTGTCACACAGCTGGACTGCAGTGGCACAATCTCGGCTCACTACAACCTCCACCACCCAGGTTCAAGCAATTCCCTTGCCTCAGCCTCCCAAGTAGCTGGGATCACAGGCACGCACCACAATGCCTGGCTAATTTTTTGTGTTTTAGTAGAGACAGGGTTTCACCATGTGAAACCTGGCCTTGTGATCCGCCCGCCTCGGCCTCCCAAGGTGCTGGAATTACAGATGTGAGCCACCACATCCAGTCCCATGGTTTTCAAAGGAGACATAGATACTGCTGCTGAGAAAGTGTAATCTGACAATGGCCAGTGTCTCAAATTGTACATTAGAAAGAGCTGCATATTCTTATACTGGAATGCTGAACAGCAGAAATTTACACTTGTAGTGTACAGGGCAAGGCAAGGGAGAGCATTAGGACAAATAGTTAATGTGTGCGGGGCTTAAAACCTAGATGATGGGTTGATAGGTGCAGCAAACCACCATGGCCCACATATACCTATGTAATAAGCCTACACGTTCTGCATTTGTATCCCAGAAATTAAAATAAAAATTTAGACTTGCTCTAAGACCCTGTCTCTGAAAGAATAACATCAAAACCACTACAATACATCTATCATGTCACTTTTGGAAAATATAAAAACTACAAAAAAGAACTAAGCTTCACAGAGTATTAAAGGCCTAGAGCAAAAGAAATTCATTTTTTACCTATTTTAATGCTTAAGAAGTACATTACCATTTTAGTTTTTTAAAATCCTGCCATTATAAATCAAATAACATTAATGTTTATCTATGGACAATAAAGGAACATTTAAGAAAAATGCATGTATCAATTACCAACGGTATAAAGGTTTCTGCAGTGTTTTCTATGAAACCACTGACGACACTCGTACACTTGGGATTATGTTGCTTATACAATGCCAAGTTTAAGTGGTGGTTTCATTTCAAGCTAGAAGAACATGATGTGACATTCTAGTTCACACACCAGTAAGAACAACAAAAGCACTAAGAAAAGTACAAGGAAGAATATCCACTGCAAATACAATTGGGCAGTACAGCACAGTGGGTATACTTCCATAGCTCCATTTAAACTTGGAGCTACATTATCGGGGTTTGAATGCCATCTCCACCAGTTGCTACCTACATGACCATGGGCAAGCCTCTTAACTCGACTGCTTCTCAGTTTCTCCAATGTAAAGCGTCCATAACAGCACCTGTCCTATAAGATCTGTTGTTAAGCCTAAAAGAATCTCTGTACAGCTAGGCAAAGTGGCTCATGCCTATAATCCCAACGCTTTGGGAGGCCGAGGTGGGCGGATCATGAGGTCAGGAGTTTGAGACCAGCCTGACCAACAACATGGTGAAACCCTGTCTCTACTAAAAATAGAAAAATTAGCCAGATGTGGTAGCACATGCCTGTAATCCCAACTACAGAGGAGGCTGAGGCAGGAGAATAGCTGGAACCCAAGAGTCGGAGGTTGCAGTGAGCCAAGATCCTGCCACTGACTCCAGCCTGGGCGACAGAGTGAGACTCCATCTCAAAAAAATAAAAGAATCCCTGTACAACACTCAGAATGGTGATAGGTTCTATTAAATGCTCCAAGCAAGGGTATCAGCTTTATTTATTTATTTATTTATTTTGAGGTGGAGTCTTGCTCTGTAGCTCAGGCTGGCGTCCAGTGGTGCAATCTTGGCTCGCTGCAACCTCTGCCTTCCAGGTTCAAGTGATTCTCCTGCTTCAGCCTCCTGAGGAGCTGGGATTATTATATGCATGCATCACCAGGCCTGGCTAATTTTGTTTTTTTTTTTTGTTAGTAGACATGGGGTTTTGCCATGTTGGTCAGGCTGGTCTTGAATTCCTGACCTCGTAATCCACCCACCTCAGCCTCCCACAGTGTTGGGATTACAGCCGTGAGCCACCGTGCCCAGCCACATCAGTTTTATTATTACTTTCTAGTTCCACTAATATCAGTCTAGCTAACTGACTATCAATTAATAGATCTGTTCATGTATTAATGACTTCAATCTGCAAGCCACAGTAATTTACTAAAGAAATCCTTTGTATCTTCTGTGATAAAATGAAACAGAACAAATTCC
Source organism: Cheracebus regulus (assembly GCA_963574635.1). Classification (NCBI taxonomy): domain Eukaryota; kingdom Metazoa; phylum Chordata; class Mammalia; order Primates; family Pitheciidae; genus Cheracebus; species Cheracebus regulus. Next base: position 87,180 of record CAUYQU010055975.1, read on the forward strand.
ACTGATCTGATTCAAAGCAATCTGTAGAAAAGTATGATTGACTCTTTGTGTTAGATATATTCTTTTATATAACTTTATAAGCAATGTTACGCAAGGTTTAAAAAATTTAAAACTGCTTTTGTTAACCATTGTATCAAAAGTTTGCAGGAGCAAATGGGTCTACTTTTAAATTGGAGTCCATGGTACATTAGCAAAAATGGAGAGGCCTGAGGCTTTGCACAGCTAATACATCTCAGAAACTCGTGCTAGAAGAATACAAGAAGAGGACAGCACAGAGGTCAGGAATATGGGTCTCAGAATCAGGGGGCCCAGTCTCCATCTCTGCTCAGATGCCTGGCTCTGTGCTCCTCCACAGGCATGGATCTCTAAGCATCAGATGTCTTGCCTAGGGCAAGAAATAGACCACCACAATATAAAGCAATCAATTCTGTGCATGACTATAATAAATGTTCAATGAACACTAGCACTTGTCATTTGTAAACAGATTATTGCTTTTTTTTTTTTATGATTATGTGATAGGGAATGCTGTCTGCCCAGTTTGGACCTGTACCATAAATGTCATCTACTACCTTTATATGAGCTGGCTCATGTTGTCTTCAGGAGAAATTTGTTATCCCTACCAAGAAAAATTATAAAGTTTTCAAAGATTTATGAAATTAGTATAACTGAGGCAGAGGGATTTATGTATATTTTATGAGTTATATTTCTCCTTGAAAATTAATATATTACAGTAGACTTGAAAAATAGGTCTTGGTCAATTTAACTTCAAGAAAGAATCATTTGTTCCAGCTAATAATTCACTTTAAAAACAGAAAACTGTGGTACCACACTAAAAACAATGATAATGATGAAGACAAATTTGATGATATGCCAGAAACAGTTCTAAGTTGTTTCATGTGTGTTATCTCATTTAATTTTCAAAACAATCCTATGAGGTAGATACTAGTATTACTACCACATATGGATGATGGAAATGAAGCACAGAGAGGTTGAGTAATGTACCACAATCGCACAGCTTGTATTTGGTAGAACAGTATTAAACCCTAAGTCCAGAGCAAAAACCTTAAAGATGAAGGGTCTAGATACACAGCTATCTAAACTGCAGTGACAGGAAATTGAGGAAATGGAGAAACAAAGATAAGCAAAGTACATGTAAAAAATATATCCTTGAAGAAAAGTACAAAAAGAGACAAGATATAAACTAAAGATGGTTAGATGATCAAAGATTTTATATATAAAATCTTATATAACCATATATATATATATATTTGTTGTTGTTGTTTAAAGAGCAAGATGTGGACATATTTATTGGCCAAAGAAGCTAAAGGTACCCACTAAAGGATAAATAATTTACAATGCTGGATACTTTCTGCGGCATGAAATGAGGGATCAAAGCAGAGGAACGATTATCTCCTCCTTGAGACAGCAGAAGAGGGAAAGAGTGAATGGCAGGAGAAAAGAGCGATGCTTAATTAAGGGCCAAAGGGGAAGAAAGGAAGGTGCATGAAACCAAGAACACTCATGACACACAGCTTCTACTTCCAGTAACCAGCACAATGGAGGGCATCAGAAGAGGAACAGGGGAGCCTAGGGACTCACAAAAAATGATGAGCATTTGGAATGGCAAAGGAAGTAAAAGGACAAATTGCTTGCCTAGCAGCACTGAGGATCCAGCTCATGCTGGAAATTATTTGTCTGTTAATAGCACTAATCCAGAGTTGTGCTGTTTTTTGTTATAAAGAGTAACTGCATGTGTCACAACAGCTGTACTATTTAAGGTAGCACTTGACAGCATGGGTCCAGAAGTGGTGAGGTCAGGACAGAGGACTAATCCAGGACTAGCAGACAGAGAAGGTAAACGTGCAAAGTGGAGTGCGGTTTGAGGGGGTCAGAACACTCCTGACAAAGCAGTCAGACCACAGGCTTCAGGCTAGTTTGGGAAAGAAGTGAAGTCAGGAGGCAGCTGATGAGAACATCAAAGTGAAACCTAAGAGGAGGGAGAGTGGAAAGAAGAATGGTAGCAGGCATGAGGCAGTGTGGTTGTGTGGAAGGAAAGGTAGTTAAGAGTCAGAAAGTGGAGCTCTGGACAGCTGCAGGGGTGGCTCAGTTCTGAATGATGACAATGCATGGACCGAAACTGACATGGGAGGGACTGTAGACAAAGGAGATGAGGCAAGGAGGGGAGAAAAAGAGTCCAGTGGCAGGGGGTTGATACATCTGCCACATTCCCCACCACTACCACCTCCTAATTCACAGAGGTTATTAAAAGCAATACCAAGCTGTTTTCTTTCTTAGGAAAAAAGAGAGATGGAGCCTCACTATGTTCCCCAGGCTGGTCTCAAACTCCTGGGCTCGAGCGATCCTCCCACCTCAGCCTCCTGAGTCGGTGGAATTACAGGCATGTGCCATCATGCCCGGCTTCTGAGCTGTTTTCCTAAAATTACCTGTAGAAAGTATGATGTTCCACACACACTTTCCATAGCTTTTTCGCTGCCCGGTGGTTTGGCAGTTTGAATCCGATGGTACTCTCAAACTGTTCCAGCTGGAATAAATCCATAAAATAAATCAGCGTATTTCCTTAAGAACTGACTAGAAGCTACTGAAAAGCATGGATTCAGATGTTTCTGTTAGAAGTAACTATTCTTTTTTAAAAAGGTAACTATTGTATTTCTAATATAATCATATAAAGATGTATTTCATAGACTGCAATACGATTTTCTAAGAAAAGCAAGTAACAACTACTCACATAAACCAACTACCCTTCAATGTTCACTAAAACTCATTTTATTGCTTTCCTAATGATCACAGCTTAATTGATTCAACAATGAGCCACACCTTATTACTTTTTCTTTTTTGTAAAATGTATGATGGTTGCTTGTTTTTTTGAAAAACATACCAGACATATATATACTGCAATTTTATCATTAAAAACCCTAACCTTTTATAATGGAAGAAAAAATAACAGTTTATTTTCTTAAATTTTAGAATTAATAGAAAATAATTTTTTAACTCATGGTAGTAAAGAGGCACACTAACAAAAGCTAATTAGAAATGTGATTGCTTACCTCTGCTGGTCTGACTTTAATGTAGAAGTTACTGCGTTTATAGGAAATTTTTAAGATTTTCGGCCAAGCAAAACGATTGATTCGCAGTCTGTCTTTGTAAATGAGAAGTCCATTAGCACACACGCCCAGCTTGATGTCCACACCTTCTGAGTCCTGCCAAGCATAATCCAATTAACCACGGTTAGAGCTGTGAACGTTATACAACTCAAGAAGCTAATTAGCTTCCTCAAATCATGATCAGGAATGCCAGTTTAACAGTTTTGTATTTAAATTTTAGTGAAACTACAGTGCACACACATACATGTGAAACTGATTCATCTTCAGGGATCAGGTGTGATTTGCCAAAGACTTATGGCAACCTGACTATAGGACAGAGTGTTCTTCAAAAGGTGTAATGTTTATGTTCTCCAGTTCTACTTTAGGAGTTAACAGGGAAGAAGGGAAACAGAACTAGAGATTCTGAAGATATGGTAAATAAAATGAGCTTCTCCTGTAGGCTAGTCAAGCCCTCAGGGACAGTCTATTGGCCTACCCCAAGGTGTGTTCAACCATTTTCCTTTAGATACATTTACCAAGGATGGATTACCCTAGCTAATAGCTCTTAAAATTATGCCAGTATTGGCTGGGCACGGTGGCTCACGCCTGTAATCCCAGCACTTTCGGAGGTCGAGGTGGGCAGATCACAGGGTCGAGATCAAGACCATCCTGGCTAACATGGTGAAATCCCGTCTCTACTAAAAAATACAAAAAATTAGCCAGGTGTGGTGGTGTGTGCCTATAGTCCCAGCTACTTGGGAGGCTGAGGCAGGAGAATCACTTGAACCTGGGAGGCAGAGGTTGCGGTGAGCTGAGATCAAGCCACTGCACTCCAGCTAGGCGACAGAGCAAGATTCCGTCTAAAAAAAAAAAAAATTATGCCACCATTTTGCAAAACAGCAATCCCTTGCAGATAACTTCTCTTCCAGGCTGATAGTGCTGAAATCTCTGAATTCTTTCAAGCAGTTTTTCATTAACTTAGAATGCTGACATCCAGTTCTCATTAGGCATTCCTTTGGCTGGCATGTTCCAAAGGACTGCAGACTATTCTTGAAGTTATTAATAGTTTTCTTTCCCTAGAGCTTTAATTTGAAATCATTGACAACCTAGAATAATCACACACCTAAATGATGCTTTAAAAACCAAACAAATTTACAGACAATAGTGAAAACCTGTCTCCTCACATTTTAAGTAGTGAAGATCTAAGATTCACGTATTGAAAACATACAAATTATTGTTTATCTCTAAGAGGAGAAATGGCTCTCATTCAACATATGTAAATTGAAGACTATTGCTCAAAGATATTCACATTTTCAGAAATCACAAACAATATGAAACAAATTCTCACAAAAAATGTTGAAACAACCCCCATATTTAGTCTAACTCCCAGTTTAGTAAAAGGATAACATTTTGTCTATCTTATTACTAAGAATGCTTTAATACCATTTAAATCAGTTTTTTGTAAGTATAGTACTAGCTAATTGATGCTAGTTGCTTTCTGCTGTGACACTTGAATAATTCATATACACAAATAAAATTACATTAGACCAATGTAAGCCATTTTTAAAAATCCAATCGATTGCTTCACTCACCCTTATCTTGGCAGCCACAACTCTCTCTAGGAATAGACTAAAAAGCTGGGGTGAATCAGGCACAGGTGCCCAAGCAACTTGGCACCAGACCCCATGGTGTGTTTGCCAAAACCATCACTGCCCATGACCACGGCGAGCAAGGCAGAAGATTGCCTGAGACGGCATGTTCTCACCACAAGTGGGGAGGCAACCCGCATTTGAAACACTGAATGAGCCATCTCTAGTCTGAAGCAATCTTTGGATAGGACAAGGAAGCTATTTTATCTGACTTAAAAATAAACACAACTCAGATTCAAGTCAATCGGTTGATTTTCGTTGTTCTACATAATTATGTTAGAATGACCAATATTTGTGTGAACAGAAACCACAGATGAAGGGTAAAAAGTGAAAAGAGGAAAAGGCAGGACTCAATCTATCATATATAAGTTATGCCACATGGTAGCGAAATCAGAAAAATAAACTATTGTAAAGGAGCACCTTCTCTGCATTGCTTGCTGCCCCATATCGATTTCAACAGGATCCCATGACGACTGGCTTTCAAATGAGTTCAGTATTAAGGGAGTTCTCACGAAGGAGCAGGAAAGGAAGGAAGGGGAGGTCAGGGTGTTTAATACCCAGATTCCCTCCCTACGTGGTCACATCAGGCTGACTGTGTCCCTCTGACAATGGCTCCCAGCAAGACAGCCCTCTTCACACATATCAGTGCTTGGGGGTTTTGGAAACTACTCTGCCCTCCCTCCTTCAGACAGACCTAGAGAGATTAGGAGAGCTGCAGATAGTAGCCTGGGGCCATCAGAGGTGTCCTGATTCTCTTATGGTTTCTCTGCAGCTTTGTTGAGATTCCTTTTATTCAACATTTTTCAACTCATCCTAACATGAATATGCCTTATAAACTCTTCTAATTAAAAAAAAAAAAGAAAAAGAAAAAGACATAAAACTTGAAACAACATGAAATATGAAAAGTTATTTTAAACTGCCACATATATTCTTTTCAATAAGCCACAAATATCTTGCTTATCAAATATATTCTACAGTCTATCAGATGATAAACAGAATGAAGATTCCCTTGAAATTTTTTGGTGTTCTGCTCCTAACTACACAGCGAGAAAGAATATTATACTTCAGAGTTCACAATTCCTTACTTTTCTAAGACACAACATTAAAAACAAGAATCCTGAAACTTTACAGCACGGCCATTTAAGAATTGGTTTCTAACTAATGATCAACAAAGCAGAGATACAAGATTTCCATGTGGCAAGAATGGCAGGGTCTAGAGGAAGAGATGTTTGGGAGGTTTTTTTGGTCCCAAACTTAATTTTTCTTCCCTCCCTATTTCTGCTTCTTGGCTAACCTAGCCTGTCCCCATTATATAGAAAATGACCAGAAAAGCACTTCAGTGTCAAGACAATCTCTTTCACCTCCTACTAGCATTTCCCAGAAGGTAACAGGCAGATAGACCATTTAACAACGCATGGGTTTAAACAATTCATTTTCTGCACTGTTTTATGGAGCTGTAAAATAAAAAACATTCCAATTTTAAAAGACATGGTATACTGGTAAAAAATGAGATGGTATGACAGTACTTTTTAAAATTATGGGCATACAGCATCTAGTAGTTAAAAATGGTGGTGCCAGAGACTACTTACTGGCATAGAAAAATCTTATAATAGCAAGTTTTTAAAAACTGACAGAAATTATGCTCATAGTATGACCCCATTTTTAGAAGGCGTGTGAATTCAACTGCCCAGCGATCTAAAAAAAAAGAAAAAAGAAAAGAAAAAAATGTATTAAGAGTGCTTATTTCTGCATAAAGATTTAAGTGATCTTTATTTTCTTCTGTTTGTCTCTATTTTCTATGACAAACATGTAATAGTTTTGTAATAAAGAAAAATATTTAAATAAGGAAGCCACTGAGGAGAAAAAGAGTGCTGTGTAAATACGAAGTATGATTAATAACACAAATGCAAAAATTATTCATCAGAGGCCTAGGGAGGAAAGACATCTTTGTACGGGGAGCTTTCCTCGAGATGTCTCAAATCATATAATTTGGGCTTCTAAACAACATCTAGAGATTGGCAGGGTCTTTTAAAAGCAGGCAACCATAGGACATGTTGATTCTGGATATATTTTTAAAAAACAAACCCATCTTTCGCCTTGCCTGTCATTCTTCTCCTTGACTCTCCCCACTGTATAATCATCTAAACTAGAACTATGAAGTAACTGATATTGTGACTGGCAACCAACTATAGTGATATGTGCTTACACATTTCACTTTTGGACCTATTTTTATATGAACAGAATTCGTCTACTCATAACTCATACCCATATATACTGTCATCAGTATACTTAAGCGTTTATGCTTGCAAAAGTATGTATGTTACTACTGCCTATTTTGTCATGTAAAGTGGCCTATGGGCCAGGCACGGTGGCTCACATCTGTAATCTCAGCACTGTGGGAGGTCGAGGTAGGCGGATCACCTGAGGTCAGGAGTTCGAGACCAGCCTGGCCAACATGGTGAAACTCTGTCTCTACTAAAATACAAAAAAGTTAGCTGGGCATGGTGGCGCATGCCTGTAATCCCAGCTACTCAGAAGGCTGAGACAGGAGAATCACTTGTACCCGGGAGGCAGAGGTTGCAGTGAGCCAAGACCGCGCCATTGTACTCCAGCCTGGGAAAAAAGTGAAAATCCATCTCAAATAAACAAAAAGTGGCCTATGAAGTTCTGTTGTGTTTTATGTTTCTCACATCTGCCTTTAAAAACATAAATAAATTTCTTTTAAATAACTTACAATTATTTTTTCAAGCATTATATTTTCGAGATTTTGATCTTTCAGGATTATGGTGTTCAGGATTATGATTGGCTTCCCACATCTCCATTGTCTTATTCTTTTACTAGGTTTCAAATTAGACTGAAAGTGCTTTATCACCCAGAGCCTGGGCCCGCCTACATTATCTTTCACAAAGTACAAAACACACCTACAGGGAAAAGACCAGATCTAGGGCTCCTTTACCACACAGAAGCTTTTTGGAAAGTGGTCCTATCCATGCTGCTTTTGTCCTTTTACAGTTGCTAAGGTCTGCTCTCCTCTCCCAAGACAGAGGCTGGAGAGGGAACTGGGACAGACACAGCACTTGGCCTAGCAGAAGCCAAGATGCAGAATAAACCAGGATAAGGGGTAAAACAGGCTGACACAGTGAGTCACAGTAAGTACCTATGAAAGGGCATTAGTTTAAAAGCCTGGGAAAAAAAGCAGTAGGGGGAAAATACATGGTCCCTCCCACAACCATAAACCCCATAATTAGTCACCAGGGAAACATTCCAGAGACCCTCAAGTGAAGGCAAATCTCCTTTCCCCCAAAATAAGCTGGGCTATCCTGAAACTGGAGCCCTCTCAAAACTTCAGTCAACACACTGGTGTGATGCTACTTCCCGTTACATTTACAGTACCTTGGCATGATGTAGGTCAACACCATACATGGAAAGCCTCTTTGCATTTTCTAAGAACTGGGAATCAGCTTGTGCTGGAGATAAGCCCCTGAGAATCAAAAGAAACAGTATTATCTTCTTAATGGGTGCAGAGCAAACATAGTCACAATGGGAGGAGTGTTTGTGCTCAGAGAGTCTGGAGGAGACGAAGTAACCCAGCCAAGTTTGCAGAAAAGTAGGAAAAGGTAAGAAAACAACTCTTAACCTTTAACATTTTTTTCTTAAGATCCTATCATCTAAACCTGCTAAACTGCATAGAGGTATGCCTCCATTCTTACCCCTTCCATCTTAAAAAGTTGCTTTTGATTATTTCCACTGATGAAAAAAGTCCCAGGAATAGGGTACAACATAAGCACCGGAGAATTAAAAAAAAGTGATCTTATCTTTCCGTGATAAACACAGTTTTACGCCTTCATTTTATTTCACTAGAGTTCATCATAATAAAGATTGAAATTACTTGTATTTGATTTTACACCTATGATAGGTAACACAAATCACATTCTGGCTATACTAAAATTATTTCTGGCTGGGCGCGGTGGCTCATGCCTGTAATCCCAGCACTTTGGGAGGCCAAGGCCAACAGATCACTTGAGGTCAGGAGTTCAAGACCAGCCTAGCCAACATGGTGAAAACCCTGTCTCTACTAAAAATATATAATTTAGCTGGGCATGGTGGCGGGCACCTGTAATCCAAGCTACTCGGGAGGCTGAGGCAGGAGAATTGCTTAAAGGCAGAAGTTGCAGTGAGCTGAGATCGCACCACTGCACTCCAGCCTGGCGAAAGAGCAAGACTTCATCTCAAAAAAACAAAAAATAAAATAAAATAATTTTTATTCCTATGTATATGCCCAACTAAATAAAATTTAAGCTCCTACAGAGCAAGACCATGTCCCATTAATTTTCACATTCTCCATGGCATTTCAGTACCTCATATTTCCTATTAGAATTATACAACAAATGTTTATTGAGTAGAATTTAAGAAAATATTTAGAGTCAAATACTGCATTTTTTTCAAAGAAAAGTCAATGAATATGGCCTGTTTAAAAACCTTCTAATTTTTGAAAATTCCTTTCAGATCAGTTTAGTAAATATTTCATAAAACTATAATTTTGCAACATAGAACAAATCATAATTTTGCAGTTAGAGCTCTAAAAACTTGGCTAAAAAGTCCATTTTCCTTTCACACAGACATAAATGTTCTCAAAGTGTGATACAGTATTAATGTAATGTAAGTGATCTTAGCTAAACCAATATAGATCATCTTCCAGTGGCACCACCTGTACATTTCAGTTACCATTCCTATGTCTATCACCACCTACACTGTAATTCAAATCCCAGTGCCTCATTATCTCCCTAGCTTTCTTATTACATAGAGTAATCAGGACAATTAAAAGGCAGAAGAAATATAAAGTAAATGTCAAACAAGTATGTGGGCATGTTTGTTTCCAATGTGTATATGCTAAGGAATTAGATAGGGAGAAGAAGGTATCACGGGAAAAAGTACATTTTTCCAATAAATGAAAACATACAGTCTCATGAGCATAGTGACTCATATCTCATATGATAGCATATCTCATATGATAGTCATAAAAATAATGAAAGGATACCTCAAGGGCTGCACATTGTCTTGATTAGTGCTTGGTGAAGCTCCAAAAGGAAAAACTGGAAAATCCTGTAATTGTGCTCAATGTCTAGTAAGTGCTACAAGAGAAGCTATTTAAATCTACCATGGCCATTCCCTCTCCAGTCAGCAAAGCAACAGACCTGTGGGTTTTGTGCAGCTCTGCCACCTTCTCTTCCAGCTCTTTAGTCTGAGTTGGGGCAAACTGGAATTCACTGAGGTCGATGCTGCCATGTTCTTCTGGGTCATAGTCGCCAAGTTCAGCCTGTAGTGTGTAGGATCCCAGAAGAGCATGAGTCACAAAAGAGCAGGGCAGGCGGCCAGAGGCAATGTCCTGCCGGAGCTGAAGGCACAAGAAGTATCTGTGAGGAGCAGAGGGAGAAAGGGATCAGAAGAGAACCATTAGGTGAGACTGGAACACTCATAGTCCTTAAAAACTAATAACCCTTTGAAAACAAATATACATTATAGGCGCTCTTCAGACCCACAGCAAAAATCGTCTTCTCTAATAAAAAGCCTCAATTTGTTCTTGGGCTTCTAAACTTGCGGCTTATTTATAGAAACTGGGTCCAGAAGGGTGTGTGTGTGTGCGTGTGTGCGTGTGCGTGTGCGTGTGTGTGTGTGTTTAAAAGAAAATATTTAGAATCAAATGCTGCATTTTTTTAAAGAAAAGTCAGTCACACACACACACAAAGGAATGAGAATTCTGAACTGCTGTTCTGGTAAAAGTCAGTCTATGATTACTATTAAGAGTTTTGTGACTGAAGAAAAAATTTCAATCACTTAAACTGTCTCCTTGGATTTAAAACTGTAATAAAAATTAGCACTCAAAAGATGTAAAGATTAATGGATTAAAAAAAAACTAGTCTTAATCATTTGTAAGAAAAGCTAAGGTCACTCACCCTTTATCATCTTGACTCTGTTTATACTAATTTCTTCTTTTCCGGAAACACGTTTAACAATTATTAATAAATCTCTACTTTGAAGCCCTTACTTGTCCACTTACCCCATCTCAAGGAGTAACTAGCTCCGTTTAGTAGAAAAAGGCTGGACTTTGAAGCCAGGAAGACCTGACGCTATATGACCGTGAGCAAGTTAATTTACTTGCCTAAGGGTAATTTCCCATCTGTAAGATGCTAAGAACTCTACCTCCCTTTGAAGATGAACGTGAACATCAGATAATATAAATAAAATATCTGCCAGATGCCTAGAAATCAATAACTAGTAGCTATAATAATTAGTGGCTATAATAATGTTTCTCATTAAATGATCCATGTGGCACATTACACAGTTATAAAAGAATTTCCATTTTCCATGAAATAAAATGCAGAAACACATGATATATAGTCTGTGGGGTTTTTCCCCCCCAACTTTTTAATACCACTATTAATTTCTCTTGGTAACATTTTAAAATGTAATTTCTATTCTCAAATGTCACCACTTGCTATGGTCACCACAGATCCTCTGAAATCAATAGCAGAGTCCTCATTCTCTAAGGCCTTTTACAGACTGGCATTCCTGCTGGCAGCTGGGCATCTTAGTCCCGTGGACACTTGCCTGGCCTGAGTTTTAGGGCCCAATCCTCTTCCTGCTCTCTACCCTACATGATCAAATGGGGGGTGCTGGCCTCTGGTCCAGGCCTTGTTGTTACTGGGTCAGAGAGCGCAATCCAGCATATGGGGCCAGTTCAGTTCAGTTACACCTGGATTACCACCCAAATACATCATCACGCAGAGCAGGGACTCTGTCATCAACATAGTCCCACAGTGAGTAGCGTGCTTGCCACATGACAAGTTCTTGGCAATTGAGAGATTCAAAGTCTTCTCACTATCATTACAATATGTTGAGTATTTTATGCCTTGCAGAAGTTCTCTTTTTAAGGAGGATTATATGTTTCCTTGACCCATAGAACAACAGGAGCATAACTGTACATACTTCAGAAAACTAAGTTTTAAGCCTTGGGCCAGGTTATCTTCAAATTCTCTTATCAAAAATAGTGATAGTTCTCCACATTTTATGGCAGTTTTAGAACCTGAACACAAAGATTCCATCTTGTTGCTTCCTTTCATATTACTGTCTCTGCTTTTCACATTAGTCCTTTCCTCTGTTTTCAAAGCCTAAGTCGAAACCCTAAAAACTTCTAACAAAAAATGGCAAGAGCTTCTGAATTACCAAACTGCATCTTCACACAGCACTATGAAGCATTATTCAAACATTATTGTAAACAGTGGTCTTGCCCTTCTCAAAAGCCTATCCCACCTTCTAAATGTTCACTCAGGTCATGATGAAGATTTCAATCATGACATTTAAGCTGCCAGGCCACAAGTACAGGCAGGTGGCTGGTCTCAGGCTGCACCACTGAGACCTTTAGTTAGCTGAGCAGACTATATTGTTCCTCCCACTAGTGACAGGGAGACTGTTCAAGATCCATTTATATGGAAAACCAAAGTACTTACTGATGCTACAAACTTGCAATCAACAAAGGATTATCATTCCCCCAAACAAATTACTGCAAGGAGGAGTGTATATATAGAGTGTGTTGGGTCACAAAGCCCCAATTACACGCATTGTTCAGAGGCACTCCCGCAGTGAAGCTCTACATCCTACACTCGCCACTTGGTCAGGTTTTATGCACTAAGTAACTCACTGTGCAGTTACAAAAGCTACTATTTATATTTACTAGGTGAAGCTAATTCATTCAGAGTTTAATTAGTACATTCAGCAATAAGTAGTTAAAGCAAAACAAAACAAAAAAAGGCTGCTATGTACTGCTATGTACCCAATACTGGAAAGAAATCTCCATCCTTCCTATTTCATGTGAATATTATGCTCTCTTAAGCACCTCTACAATTTGATATCCGACAACAAAACTGGCCTAGCAGAAAGCATCAAAGATACAGGAACTAAGACAGGCAGACTCTTTAGCTAAGCCCCTCTAGTTTTCTAAACGTCATACACTGCACGCAGTTGTACTTGGCCATGTAAATAATCTTTTTAAAGTATGGTATATAAAAATTATCCTTTAAAAAAAAAAATCACCCTTTATACTGCCTCTTACCAAAGCTGAGAAATGCTATCCCTGGTACCCAGTCTAATCGGGCTAAGATTTCAAGGTACTTTTTGATTCACAGTAATGTTTCTTGGTTGCCATTCAAGTACTCAGAATTAATAAATATTTTCTTGGTCCTAAACAGAATCCTTTCTTTGCAATTTAAGTGTATGTTCTTACAGCTCACACAATCTTGGAGGAGATGGAAGTGAACTAGCTATTGACTCTACATAAGAAATCCTATCTTGTTTGGTTCTGGAGGGAAAAGAGAGAAAAAAATTACCAGTTCAACTGGACTTTTAAAATAATTTCATTTTTCTAATCTCATATTGTCTGTGTAGTACCAGACTAGTATATAGACACACATGAGTTAAATATAATAAAAATGACATTAGTATTAAAATCTCAACTATTAAATATTAGTGACTTTTAAAAGTATAACATAGAAAACAAAGTTGTCAGCAGTTATTTTTAAAATTTTCATTACTAGAATATAATTCAAAAATTCTAAAAAATGAGTAAAATTTTTGAAACTGGCAACATTTCAAACTATTTGGATGTACCCATTTTCAAGGAAACTTCTAAAACTTAAGAAAACTGCTTTGGTTTTCAATCCTGAAATTATCACTATGCTCCCAGATCACAGAAATAAATGAGATCTGTAAGGAAAGGCTCATTCTACAATGCAAATATAAAATACCTGGTGATATCTTCAGTCAGTTGAGAAGGATCAGGAGGATAAAACTTCACATTAAAAGTGAATAGCCAGGGAAGGTCTGTAATTTAAATATCACAGTTATGTACCCAATTAACAGAAGAATGACTATTGTGATAAAATTTAAAGGTCAAGGATCAAACAGTACAGACTAATCCAACTATAAATCAGTATGCAGGATTTTATTTTTTATTTAAATAAAATTAATATCACTTATAAAATAAAAATGAAATGAAAAATAAAATAAAATCAATTACATAAAGAAGCCACCATTAAAGAATAATAGGTTCTCTTTCTTAAAAACATTTACTAGTACCTCAACAGGTGTTTTCTACAGTGATCTATTATATAAAATTTTTAATATAACCTCCAGGTAATAGTTCTGAAGATCTCTCGTTGCCAAATATTTTCTACCCTTTTTTTTTTAAATTCAGGATTTCTACATTGTTGTGGAGAAGGAGAGTAATGATCAAGAGACACTAGCTATTCAAAAATTATTAATGGGCTATTTGAAGACAGTGTTAAAAAGAGATCCCAAGAAGGGAAAGCATGGTACAATTTCACAATACTTTAGGACAATAATTTCCCAGGTTTTATAGAGTAGGTGTAAGTATACTTGTATATAACATACACTTTACTGTACTGTGCCACAAAGAATGAATAAGTCCAGCAACCATATCATAAATGACTTGTTAGAAGTTAAGATATTCATATTTATACATTGAAATTTAACTATTTTGATAGATCACATGTAGGATAGCTTTAAAAATGTAAAACTATGGGGGAAAGAGCAGGTATTATTTTCCTAAAGTGATCCAAATAATTCCATTAGCCTGAATTTAGAGTTCCACTTAAAGTTCATAACATCTTTGACTTATAAAAATTGTGTGTGTGTGTGTGTGTGTGTGTGTGTGTGTGTGTGTGTGTATTATTGCATTCTGGGTTTGTTTGTTTGTTGTTTTTTAAGACAGGGTCTCACTCTGTCACCCAGGTTGCAGTGCCGTGGCACGATTGTGGCTCACTGCAACCTCGACTTCCCAGGCCCAAGTGATCCTTCCCATCTTAGCCTTCCAAGTAGCTGGGACCACAGGCATGTGCCACAATGTCTGGTTAACTTATTTTTTACTCTTTCAGAGACCAGATCTCCTTGTGTTGCCAGGCTTGTCTCAAATCCCTAGGCTTAAGCAATCTTCCCACCTTCGCCTTCCAAAGTGCTGAGATTACAGGCGTGAACCACTACACCCAGCCAAGTTATTGCATTCTCTATATATTTAAAGACCTCATGAGATGTTTAATTTATAGACTTGAAGAAAAATTCCTTGAATCCATTTTGTCCTTTGTCTTACCATCAGCACACTACCTTTTCCACTCAAATATTTATTAAATGGCTACTACTGTATACACATGCATTTTTGGATTTTGGCTCCATCACCATTCTGCCAATGAAGTCAATCCTGCTGAACTTAAGAAGCGGATTTCAGTTCTACTTTATATATTTAAAACATAATAATGGGATATAAGATTTTCCTGAATATCAAGAGATAGGAGGTTTCTCGGCCTATGTTTGCTGTCAAATATCCATGCGTTGTGTTTGTGTAAACATTTCTTCGAGGTGACTGCTTATCCATAATTAAGCAAAGTCATCACAGGATTACCATTGTTTAATGACTCCTTGTTCATGCTCGCCTGGACAGGACTCAGGGATACATTTCTAATAGGCCACCTATTTTCAAATATACTTCCAAATCTAAAAGCTGTTGAAATGTACCAATAACACTAAGATTTTTTAAACTGACAAATAAAAATGGTAAATATTTATGGTATACAATATGATGTTTTAAAATACATATACATTGTAGAATGGCTAAATTAAGCTAATTAACATATGCATTACTCTTCACATACTATTTTCACGGTAAGAGCCCTTAAAATCTACTTCCTTAGCAGTTTTCAAGTTAAACTTTTAATTTAATTACACATTATCATCATGATAATTTTTACCTTGCTATTTATAAACTGTCTTTTAGCTACAGATTGTTTAAGGCAAATTTTAAACAAGAACCATTAAGTTATAGGTTGTCATAGGTAACTCAAAAAAGATGAATATTTACCTTTGCTAACTGCCTATGAGCTGAAAAATGAAAATAAAATCATAGCAGAGACCAGGGATAGAACAGACAGGTTTTTTTGTTCATTTTAATACAGAAACAAAAGAGGTAGATACAACTGTTAAAGCATCCCCAGCCTACTCTCATGATGGCTCCAGTACAGGATTCCATTTAAAGAACTGGTTCCAATTGTTTTTAAAAGTCTAATCTTACTGTTATTCATCTTGCCAAACCACAAGGGTAAAAGTTCTGAAATAAGTTTTTAAAACTTCACAGATAATCAAAACATAAGAACATGATTCATAATCAGCAAGAGGTTTGGCCTCCAAAAGTTAGGAAATCTCTATGACTCTGAAGAGGGTGGCACACACAAAAAAAATCATCAAACAAGATCACAAACAAAACCACAGCAAACAACTCAATGGAACATCAATCATATTTCAGAGGTTGCCCTGTTCTCTCTCTGCGTGAGTCACTTGGCAGGTCTGATTTCACAGTGTAATAACTAAGCATATGTAACCTTTCTGAATGCATGTATTTGCAAAGCAACAACTGCAGAGGGACAAAGGAAAAAGTCCAGAACTCTGGTACAGTTTCTTCCATAATGCAAGCATAATGTATCTGGTGTCGACTTATTCCTCTTCTTTTTCTTCCTTTTCCATCACGAAGCAACCATAAATGGATGAAACACCAAGAAAATAAATGCAAGAGAACGCGGGAACCCAGGAATAATAATCAAAGGAGAGAGTGACCAACCATGCTAGTCTGCCTGGAACTGGTTCCAACTTTGGCACTTCAGGTCTCATATCCCGAGAAGCCTCTCGGTCCTGGGCAAATCAGGAGGCTGGTCACTCTAATCAAAGGCATTTTTTTTTTTAAAGAATGATAGAGAGAAAGAGGAAGAGATTTTAGAAAAAGAGAGAAAAGGAGAAAGAAAGAAACATCAAAAGAAAGAAAAAAGAATGAAAGAGAAAGAAAGAGGAAGAGATTTTAGAAAAAGAGAAAAGGAGAAAGAAAGAAACAGCAAAATAAAAAAAAAAGAATGAAAGAGAGAAAGAAAGAGGGAGAGAGAATGGGATTCTTGTTTTATTGCCCAGGCTAGAATACAGTCTAAAAATGGGTATTAAAAACCTCTTTTATGCCAATAATTGTGTTTAACAATGGAGACAGGAA
>CAUYQU010055978.1:0-30133 GCA_963574635.1 Cheracebus regulus
GCCAAGGCCAGGTTCAGCAGGTAGACATCAGTGACAGAGCGGCTGACCCTGCTGTATAAGATGACCAGCATCACGAGGGAGTTTCCCAGCAGGCTCAGCAGGAACACTAGGGCATAGGTGGTGACCACAAAGTACTTGTTGATTTCCAGGGATTCTGGCTGACATGGGGCAGCATCTGTTAGATGAGGGGGCAGGTCAGAGCTGTAAGTGTAATTACTAAAATCTTCACCTTCAAAGAGATCTTCGAAGTTGTAGCCATCCAAGTTAATATGCTCCATTTTTGAGGAAAACTTAAATCCTGACCTATAGGAGAGAGATGAGGGTTACTGCACAGTAAATTCCCCAGATTCTTGCCCATCCACCCAAGAAACTGGGATAGGATTCTTTGTGTTGGCTTGAGTATTAAATTGAAGTAATTTTCCCTTCAAATTTGTAAGTAGTAGCTCTTAGGTTATGAGATAAGTTTGATGATAAATGGTACATTTTATGGAAGGACCATAGTTCTCTTTAACATGAGAGAGAAATTCTTAGCATTTCTTTTAGCATCGTCATCACCTAAAACTTTGTAGAAAGTTCTCTTCGGATAATCCCTACAGAACACTCAATACTACCTGGATCCTTCAGTGGTCAGCATCTGTGGCTATTAAGGCTGGGTGTAATGTTCAGAAATGTGAGCCACCACTCAGTTCTTTCTTTTTTCCTTTTCTTTTCTTCTTCTTCTTTGTTTTTTTTTTTTTTGGTAGACATGGGATCTTGCTATGTTGCTCAGAATGGTCTTAAACTCCTGAACTCAAGTAAGTCTCCTGCCTCTGTCTCCCAAAGTGCTGGGAATACAGGCATGAGCCACTGCACTCAGTCCCATTCAGTTTTTAGTCAGGGGATTAAGCAGGCCCTCCAATTGGGCTGTACCCTCAGAAAAGATTGTGGTTTGACTATAAAGCTGAAACAGGAATCCCTTTGTCCAATTTTCTGAAAGTTATTTCAAAAGACGTATTCTGGAAAATGGTTTGAACAATATTGGCATGGAGTTTTGGAAGGCTCGAGCTAGAAGAATCTTTAGTTAATTAGTAAGGCCCAACATTTCTCTTTTGGGTAGAAGGAGGCCAGCTCTGGGAATGTGTGTGTACTTTGGAAAAGTATATTAAAAATAATAAGCGAGTGGGCTGCCTGATTCTCTCAGTGGGTGGAAACATAACAGGTTATTTGGGGAGCTCTGGGCAGCCATGTGCCACTATGTGGGATGAGCAGACACAGCCAGTCCGCTCCCCAATAAGAGGGAGGGACAGCAGGAAGCCGAGAAAACAGGGGCCGCATTACCCTTGCTTGGTGGTTCTCTAGCCCTGCTGAGCCTTCCTGTTCTGCAAGTGTGTGCCTCCATCCAGCCCTGACTCCCTTGTTCCCCTCAGATTCAGTCTAGCTCTGTGGGCTCTGCCCTTGCCACAGGAACAGCAGAGATCCTGTTCTGGGGAAGCCTTGGTTCAGAGGGTGGGCTGCAGCTGTTCAAAAATATGATCCCAGCTGGGTGCAGTGGCTCACGCCTGTAATCCCAGCATTTTGGGAGGCCGAGGCAGGCGGATCACTTGAGGTCAGGAGTTCAAGGCAAGTCTGGCTAACATGGTGAAATCCTGTCTCTGTTAAAAATACAAAAATTAGCCAAGCATGGTGGCGCACACCTGTAATCCCAGCTACTCGGGATGCTGAGGCACAAGAATTGCTTGAACTCAGGAGGCGGAGGTTGAAGTGAGCTGAAATCGCATTACTTTACTCCAGCCTGGGTGACAGAGGTAGACACTGCCACAAAAAAAAAAAAAAAAAAAAAAATGTATCCCAGTTTCTCAAAGAAGAAGTCAACTAAAGCAAACAGCTCCCTAATTAGCTTCTTTTTGAACCACAAACTAGATCACCTTCTGTAGCACCGGAGTGAGCAGAAAATCAACACCAAGACAAAAGTATGCCAAATTCCAGGATCTTTATTGCCCGTGGCCACGGAGGACTCATGTCTCTCCAACCCATGGCCCCGAGCTCAGGGGGAGCAAGGCATTTAAGCTGCAAAACCACATCCTTTTCTTGTTCAGGGGGGCACAGTGGTGTGCAAGGCAAGCTGTCTGTACAGAAGCTAAAGTCTGTGGCTTGTTGCAAGGGAAGGGGGACAGCAGTGCAAATTTTTACCCTTAACACTTCTGAGAATTGATGTACATTAACTGTTCTGAGAACAACACCTCTGCCCAGGGCCCAAGTGCCTTCTCTATAACATGGCAGTGCTTAGGCTTCAGTTCTAGCCCCTATCACACCCTCCTGTCATTTCCTTAGAGTAAGGGATGACCATCTTACCACCAACCATGTCCAAGTCCACAACCTGCCCTCAGGCGGAAATCAAACGTCCCAGGACCCGCTTCACACTCACCGGGAAAAGATGCCCAAGAACAATGTGGGTGAGGAAGTGGAGAAGTCAGAACTCTCCCACATTGCTGGTGGGAATGAAAGATGGAGCAGCTGCTTTGGAAAACAGTGCAGCAGTTGCTCAAAAAAATTAAACAGAGTTACCCACCACATGAACCAGTAACCCCATCCTAGGTATGTACCCAAGAGAACTGAAAGCTAATGTTCATAGCAGCATTTCATCATCAAGCCCAAAAAGTGGAAACAAACCAAATATCCATCAGCTGATGAATGGACAGACAAATTGAGGCACAGTCATGAGCAACTGAAAGACAGATCACATATACCACTGGTCCCATAAGATTATACTGCATTTTTAGTGTTCCTTCCTATGTTTAGATATATAAATAGTTACCATTGAGTAACAATTACCTACAGTATTCAGTATTTAGAAGCAGTAAGCTTTACCATATAGCCCATGCTATAACATCGTATACTCCACGATGTTCACATGACATATTTCTCAGAACGTATCCCCATTGTTAAGCAACCTAGGACTGTATTACATTCAATGGAATATTATTCAGCCATGAGAAGGAATGAGGAACTGATACACAATACAACATGGATGAACATTGAAAATGTTAGTCTAGGTGAAAGAAGGCAGACACAAAAGTTTTCCTATTGTGTGATTCCGTATATGTGAAATGACCAGAATAGGCAAATGGGTTGAATCAGTAGAGACAGAAGGTAGATTGGTGGTTGCCAGGGGCAAGGGGAGTTGGGGGAAGGATATTAATGAGTATGAAAATTTTCTTTTGAGTGATGAAAGTGTTCTGAAATTAGTGGCAATGGTTGTAGAATATATTAAAAACTTTAAGTGGTTGACTGTTGTGGTATGTGACTTACGTCTCAATTAAGAAAAAGATTAACCAAAGGGTGCACAGCCTTGCAAAGCAAACACAAATATTACAACAATAACAATAACAAGCCCTAGGGAGGATTTCTCTTTAGCAGAAAGGAAGTCTCTATTGTCATCCATCATATGTAGCAAAGAAGAAAGCTTAAGAGGATTAAGTAAAACTGAAAAAATAATGCCCCTTTCCCCCAAGAGTCATGGAATTCTTAGCCAGCACCTTCCTGAGAAGCAATTACTTTCTCTTTTAAGGGATGCGGGCCAGATAAATTGCATTCCCAGCATGCCAAGGCAACTGATAGAGAAGATTCAATCAGTTGATGAACCTAGAGAGACGTGTTGATGACGGTGAGGCCCTCCCTGGCCAGAAGCCTGAGGAGGTAGTGAGTGGGTTGGAAATACAGCTTCCTGGACCGGTCTGGTCAGCAAGACCTGAAAGAAGTCACCAGCTCTGCAGTACCATGGTCGAGAACAAGTTTGCTTAGAGGCTCAGGGTATGTCCAATGAAGTCACGAGGTCAAAGGTGGATCTCCTCTGAGAGCAGATGATTACAGATGCTCTTAAGGGAACAAATGACCCAGGAGAAGACCCATCTTTGAGAGTAGATATAGGGCATATTGGGTGCAGAGAGCTTGTGCTCTTAGAGAGCAGAGCCTTGCATATATAAACATTGGCTGTGAGAAGCCAGGGCTGGGGCTGCTTCAGAAACTGCCTTGTCAGCACAGGCAGTAGTGGCAGAGCATGTTTCACAGGTAAATCCTCATTGTGGATAATCTAGTGCTCAGCTGTGCTGGGGGTGGGCTGGAAGTGTATGGGTGAGCTCATGCTCCTAGGCATTATGGGTCAACTTGAGGTTCCAGAGGGAGAGCATGGTATTAAATCAACCTGCATATGGTCCACTCACATTCTCTTCAGGACAGAAGGTAGAGAGCTCAGCAAGGAGAATCAGGTCAGGCCAGTGACCGACAGCTCCTGGGGTAGGGAGGAGGGGCGTTTGTTGTTGATGTTTGTTTTTTAGTTTACCAATCTCTACAGAGGATGACTTGGCAGTTAGAGGGACAAACTAAGGGAAGGAGATGACACATCTGAGGTCTGCATTGTCCTCACAGGTACACGATCTCCATGGCTCATTATAAATAGATCTGATTAGACCCTGTTCATAGAAGACTGAGGCACAAGGAGGATCAGCTGACCTAACAGGGAGACTCAGCAACCACTTGTGATCTCGGGGTGGAGAAGTGGTACAATCACGGTTCCAGTGAGGTGTAAAGGGCTCCACTTGTATTGTTTGCAGACTCTAGCCCTGCCTCTTAAAAAAAAGTGCACCTCATATATTAAACGTATTTGTAAGCTAAGTTCTTGAGATATCATTAAATCAACCTGTATATTGTGCACTCACATCCTCTGATGTTTTGTGCATTGTTTTCTTTTGCTGTTTCTTAGGCCCAGAATGAAAGAAACAGCTCTTGCAGGGATGATAATACAAACACTCTTGAATCGCTGGGTCCGGCTGACCACCCAGTCATATTTTCCAGGATCAGATGGGGGCTTCCTTGACTTAGGGAAAAAAAATGCCAGCCCCTTAGTGATTCATGGTAGTTTGGAAATTCCATAGATGATGATGTGAATTCTAATTTATTACATAAAAATGCTATAGAATGAGAGACATTTACAAGATCTCAAACATCTAAGGCAATCTTTTTTAACAACAAAACAATGACAGTCATTTTAATACAATTCCAGTATTCTTTCTCTCTATAAATATAATCCACAGGCCAGGCAAGGTGGCTTATGCCTGTAATACCAGCACTTTGGGAGGCTGAAGTGGACAGATCACAAGGTCAGGAGATCGAGACCATCCTGGCCAACATGGTGAAACCCTATCTCTACTAAAAATACAAAAATTAGCCGGGCGTGATGGTATGCGACTATAATCCCAGCTACTCAGGAGGCTGAGGCAGAATTGCTTGAAACCAGGAGGCGGAGGCTTCAGAGATCGTGCCACTGTACTCCAGCCTGGGAGACAGAGCAAGACTGTCTCAAAAAAAAAAAAAAATCCACGAATATTTGCATTTAGTGTAGGGAAGTGGGAAGTCAACAGTGCTTGGCCCATCCTCAGACCCAATCCTAGCCTAGGCAAGGAGGGCTGGCTGAGTCTTGGAAGGCCACCAGGCCAGGGAAGAGGATGGGCAGCCAG
This sequence comes from Cheracebus regulus, assembly GCA_963574635.1. Taxonomy (NCBI): domain Eukaryota; kingdom Metazoa; phylum Chordata; class Mammalia; order Primates; family Pitheciidae; genus Cheracebus; species Cheracebus regulus. The sequence continues at coordinate 5,493 of CAUYQU010055978.1, forward strand.
TTGCCCTGAGAGGTTGGAGAAGGTTGTGAGCGGAAAGGAACAGAGATTCTCCCTTTGAGGGTGGGGAGCCCCAAAGGGAGAAAATGAAGAGGCCAAGGGGTGAGGGTGAGGGGCCCCCAAGGGTGGGGAGAGATGCTTGGGATAAATGTAGGCTTAGTGTCAAGGAGAACAGAGGGCAGAGACATGCTAGCTGGTGGGAAGGGTGGGTGTTCCAAGACTTACCAGGATGCTGGGCTTTTCACCTGTAGGACACTTCCAGGACAGTAGCTGCAGCCTATGAAAGGGAGGTGGTGGTGAGAACACAGTGGAGGAAGTGAGTGGTGGATTAGATTGCTCAATGCAACCCAAGGGTGGAGCTCCTGAGGGTGTGGGATGATTTTGATAAATTTGAATAATTAGTCCCCAGGTCAGCCCTCAGATGCACAGTCATTTCATGGACTCATAGAGTTTATATTGGAAAGGGACCTGATGGGTTTTCTAGCTAGTCTTTCCATTTTACAGATGGGGAAACTGAAGCCCACAGAAAGGAAATGGCTTGCCCAGGATTGCATGGATTTCTCTCATCTTTGCTGTATCTCAGAGCCCCTGGCTCCTTCAGCTGCGCTGTTTGAGTCTCCTGGCACTCCAGCTGCCTGAGGTTTCCCCGTCGTACCCTTGGCAGTAGTACCAAAGCTCTTGAATGTCTTTCACGTGTCAAGTGGGAGCAGCACACTAAGACGACAGAGATGGACTGAAGCTTCTGGTGAGTCTGGTGGTGTTCCTCCCTGAACTTGATGCACCTACTCCTCGGCCCCACTCCTGCCTTCATTTTACCCCTCACTCCCCAACCGTCTGCTCTGACCACAAGTCCATCTCAGGGTATTGATATTCCTTCTTGGTTCATACACTTAGCATTGGGTCTGAGGACCCCAACTCTGCAGCAGCTACCACCCTTGGAGCCAAGACCCTCTAATTTGAAAGAAAGCCTTTCGGTAAAAGTGAAGATCCCACCCAACTCCAAATACATTTTTCAAAACAGTATTGAGTGACCCTAGGAATGTATTTTATCAATTTGCTATTGATTACAGGTGAATGAATTAATCCAGATAGAGCCATGAACGATAATTCTGCTCCCTCCCAAGCTCTCTCCTCCATTACTCCTTACCTTATCTCTTGCTCCATGCATCCCAGGGCCCAGAGGGATGCAAAGCCTATGGCAGATGCACTTAACCTACCTACCTATCCCGAAGAAAGAATCTTTGAGACCAACTGTTTAGCAAATGTTCTTTAGTCTTCATTACATCTCTTTCTTGTGCTGGGGAAGAATGGAATGCCACCTGGCCAGCTGATGCGAAAACCAGATAGAGGCCCATTACACATGGAGAGAAGCAGATGAGAGCAGAGCTGGCTGAGCAATTCTGGGCAAGTGACTTTTCCTTTCTGAGTCTCAGTTTACTCATCTGTAAAATGGGGCCAATGCTAAAATCCAACTCATGGGGTTGTGGTGAGGATGAAATGTGGGATTGCTTGTAAAGCACTTAAGACATATGTAAAGTACAATGTTAGCTTTCATTGTTGTGATCATTATCATTGGAAAGTTTATTCACTGATATCATGCTGCCTCTCTCACCACATCCCCACTCAAGGGAAAGCAGTGGGCAGTGGTTCTGCTTTCAAGGCTGACTTGGATGATATCTAATTTGCTTTGACATGTGTATTAATTGTCATATTAACTGTAATGTTGAGTGTCTGCCAGGTTCTGGCTTCTGGTCAAAGTGCTTTTCAGAATTTATGTCAGTTAATCCTCAGGACAACCTCATGAGGTAGGCACTTTCTGGATGAGGAAACGAAGACTCTGAGAGGTTAAGAAACTTACCTAGAGTGACACAGCTGAACTAGGTTTTCAGCAGCTTAAAACACTTCTAAAAATCTGCTCTCAAATTCTATATCCTGTTCACTGTAATAAGGAGCAGGATCCCAGCCTCAAGTTTCTGAGCTCCTTTAGGTACCTCCCTGTGTCTCAGACAGCTAGATATAAAGGATGTAAAAAGGGGAGTCCAGATTTGACATTTCGTAGTCAGTCTCTTTCTTCATGCCCCTTAGGTCAATTTCACTTCCATAGAGATCACTGTGGTTATACATAGGGTGCAGTGAATTAAAAAACTGGCTTCCAGTGTGGTAGCTCACACCTGTGATCCCAGCACTTTGGGAGGCTGAGGTGGGTGGATCACTCGAGGCCAGAGTTCAAGACCAGCCTGACCAACATGGTGAAACTTTGTTTCTGCTAAAAATGCAAAACTTAGCTGGGCGTGGTAGCGCACACCTGTAATCCTAGCTACTCACAAGGCTGAGGCATAAGAATTGCTTGAACTTGGGAGGCAGGGGTTACAGTGAGCTGAGATTGTGCCACTGCACTCCAGCCTGGGCAACAGAATGAGACCCTGTCTCAGATAAAACCAAAACCAAAACAAAAACCTGGCTTCTAATACTGATTCTGCCATTTATGGTCAGGGTAAGCTTGGAAAAGTCATTCTTTCTGGGCCTGGTATGTGCCTTTGGAAAATGGGAGCTTATTCTAAGCCTATTCTGTCTAGCATGGTAGTTACTATTTAAATTTAAATTAATTAAAATAAAGGCCAGGCAAGGTGGCCCATGCCTATAATCCCAGCACTTTGGGAGGCCAAAGTGGGTGGATCGCTTGAGCCCAGGAGTTTGAGACTAGCCTGGGCAACATGGTGAAATCCTGTCTCTACAAAAAAAATAAAAAAGCAAACAAAAAAACCCCAACAAAACATTGGCTGAGTGTAGTGGTATGTGCCTGTAGTTGCAGCTACTTAGGAGGCTGAGGTGGGAGAATCACCTGAGATCTGGAGGTTGAGGCTGTAATAAGCCAAGATCATGCCTCTGCACTCCAGCCTGGACATTGAGGTGAGACCCTGTCTCATACCCACGCACACACACACAAGCAAAAAAAGGGAAAAAAAAAGAAAATGAAAATTCAGATCCTTAGTCACACTAGTTACATTTCAAGTGCTCAGTAGCCACGTGTGACTAGTGGCTACCATATTGGATAGGGCAGATCTAGAACAATTCTATTACTGAAGAAATTCCTTTCGTACTGTCTAAGTGAAGACTTAGTTGTCTTTAGCTCTAGAGTTCTACACTTCTCAGGGGCCTCAGAGGAGGCTGAAGTCTCCAGATCCCTTCCATTAGAAGTACATCCCCAGCATCTCAGAATGAACAGTCACCTACCTGCTGTTATTGGAGTGGCCACTGATATCTTCAATGTGCCTCAAGGTTGGATGGTAGTCAGAGCTGTTACACAGAAAAAAAAATGAAGCAGCCTGGATGATGAAACTTCTGGTTTGAGAGGGGGAAATCCAGGAGGTCCTCCTGGGGAGGTGTTCCCACAGAGGAACAATAAGGTCTGTCCTGGGACTTTGACCCAGGACAGGTGCCACCTAGTGATTCTGGGATGAGCGCTGTGTATTTTCACATCTTCCTGTCTGATGGCTTCTGGAAGAGCCTACCAGTCTGAAGGTGGAGATTTGCCTACCCACCTTCTGTCTCTGAGTGTTTTGAACCTGCACTTCCTTTTTTAACAGGGAAGATGCAGGCATCCCAGCCCCCCTCAACAGACTTGTCTGAACTCACACGCAGTTTCTTCCTTCTTTCCAGGGTCAGAGTGAGAAATGTCCCTCCTTCTGTTGCCGTTGAATCCCCTGCACCTGACCGTGGGACCCATTGCCTCTCTGATCCTTGAGGATCCTGCTTTCTCTCCCCTCTGTCCTGGCTCGTTTCCTTCCACCACACCTTCCTCATGCCTTTATCACGCTCCCTCTGTCCTAGTACCCTTTTGCTAACACAGCTGCTCTCTCCACTTCCTCTGCTGCTCAACAAATACACTGCAACTGGCTTCCTTCCTACTGCTCCACTGAAATAGCTTTTGCCAAGGTTTCCAATGACCTCTGGGTTGCTACACCCAGCAAATTCATTTTTCTTAGACCTAACTGCTTTTTTTCCCCCTAAGACAACAGATTGAGGCAGTGTTAGCATGCCTCTCCCACTTGGAAGGACAGAGTAGTATGCAGAGATTCACACTGTGAATTTTTTTTCTCCAGGAACTGAACAGGAAAACTGGAAGAATCCACAGAACTTTTGAAAGAAGTGGGAGGCTGCAGCCTACTCTGTGAGATAGGCAAAACACTCACCTCTAAGTAGAATAGTACTGGACTCAGGAAGAAGAAACGGCTGCCTATTTTCAGCGATCACCACTGCTTACAACACCCTGACTAACCAGAAGTCCTGAGTCTGTCCACGTGATAAGTTCACTATAATTATAATCAGCATTCGAGAAAGTTAGCACTCTAAGCCTATCTACTGCCAGGGAACCTTGCAGAGTTTATGTCACTCCCCTCCCACTTCTGTCAGAGGTGGTGCTGGTATCCACTGCTGGGAGTCTTGAAGACAGGTCACATTACTGGATCCCTTGTAGACATTCCCCAGCACCAGCCCAGAGTCTGGCTAGACCCAGAAGAGCACTGTAGTTGGCTCTCAGGAAGTCCCATTCTTAGAGGAATGGGGAGAACATCACATCAGGGGAATACCCTGTGGGACAAAAGCATTTGAATGGCAGGCCTTTAGTCAGATCTTTTCACTGGTGGGAAGTTTCCTACAGCAGAGATACAATTGCTGTGCTGGGCAGAGAAGGAAAAGTTTGCACTTCTACCCCAAAAGGCAGGCAGCCTCTGGTATTATGAAGGGTCTTAGAAAAGGGGTCCTTGTTCCCCCTGCTATACGCTGCAGACAGAGCTGGGGCTTCTCCCAAAGGAATGCAGCATCGATGCACCTATAGACAGACTTCCTGGAAAAAACCAGAGCGATTGCATTCCCATGGGAGGAGCACTTTTCACATTCAGGCTTGCATGACAGGCAGTCACAATTCCTCTCTGCTTGAAACATCAACATTTCTACTGATGAAAACAACTGCCTGTCTGATCTGAATAGCCAGAACTCTGGGACAGGAGAGAGGCTGGGAGGTGAATAGCTTTCCAGCTGGCCTGGTGAGGGTCCTGAGGTAGCTCCTACCCTTCACCCTGAGAAAACCTCAGCACATCTAATTGAAAGCTCCTCCAGCCACTTTTGTCAAGGCTGAGATCTCTGCCTACCATTGGGTATTATATCTACTCACCTGCTTTAGCTACAACTGGTGCCTACCCAGGGATACTTCCCCTACTGGTCTGAAGCCTGAATGATCAACTCAGTAAATAAAATATTGGGGGAAAAATTAAATAAACAAATAAAGAGTATACCATGAGAGAATGAATAAGCTTAAAGAAATTCCTGCGTTTCAACCCCATAGGAGACAGTAAACCTTCCCACACACCAAGTACATAATTACTACCACCAAGATCTGGGAAAGCCAGTGCCCAAAGACTCTAACTAAGGAACTCACACAGAGTCTTCACTCCTGAAAGCCAAAAGTCTTCACTCATGAAAACCAAGGATCAAATTAGGCTAAAATAAACTATAAACATTAAAGTCAGATCCTTAAGAAGAAAGAAAAAGAAATTTTAAAAAATAGCCAAATCAAAAATAATTCAAGAATAACTTGAAAATAATTCAAGAAAAATGAATTCAAGAATAACTAGTCTACCCAAATGAGAAGGAACCAGAAAAGTAATTCTAAGAAGGGCTAATGGAAGGAGCTTCATCCAGTTTTCACTGGTTTCCAAAGTTAATTTTGTAAGAGTACTTTTTAAGGTACGATTCATGCATTCTACCTGTCCAGAGCTCTGGGGTCGGTAGGCACAATGTAATTTCCACTGGATATCTAACGCCTTGCTGACAAGATTTAAGCAGAAATATTAAACCCAGCATGGACAGAGATATTCATGGCCTGGGGGTCTGGAGAATCAGCAAGCTAGGAGTATTATAACCAGTAGAAGTAGGAATAAGGTTATAGCCAATGCTTCTTGCCACATAGAGACTGCTGTAGCGGGAGAGAATGTGTCCTCCGCTTGGCTTTGTATCCAAGGTACCTCTGATGCTTCCATGACATCCTTTAAATTAAAAGGATAAACTATTGCAAAAAGATAAACAGTTGCAGGTGTAGGGGCTTTCAGTTATCAGCAGATACATTCCAAGGGGCAGCTGGTACTATCAGCAGACGCATCCCCAGGAGTGGCTGGTATAGCTTAATTTGGTATCTTATCAGCAAGGACATTCCTGGTTCTGCTTGCAGTCAGCTAACCCAGCTTTGTGCTCAGGGGAAGGTTAAAAAAAAAGGCGGGGGGCAAGCGAAGAAGCTAACATGGGGTCTGTACAGCTCTTAGCTAAGAAAGAGTCATCAGGCTAACAAAGTGTAGGTTATCACAGTAACACCCCTGAAAGATCACACTAACTCTCCAGCAATAAATCCAAACCAAGATACACTTTTGAAATACCAGGTAAAGAATTCGAAAGGAAGGATTATTATTATAATTATTATTTTTTGGGATGGAGTTTCACTCTTGTTGCCTAGGCTAGAGTGCAATGGTGTGATCTCGGCTCATTGCAACCTCCACCTCCCGGGTTCAAGTGATTCTTCTGCCTCAGCCTCCTGAATATCTGGGATTACAGGCATGTGCCACCATGCCTGGGCAATTTTAGTATTTTTAGTAGAGATGGGCTTGACCAGGCTTGTCTCAAACTCTTTGCCTCAGGTGTTCCACCTGCTTTGGCCTCCCAAAGTGCTGGAATTACAGGCATGAGCCACCATGTCTGGCCTGGAAGGTTGATTATTAAGCCACTTAAGGAGATATCAGAGAAAAGTAAAAACCAGCATAAAGAAATATAAAAAAAAACAGTTCATGTTATGAATGAAAAAATTTCCAGAGAGGTTTATATCACAAAGAAAAATCAATCAGAACTTTTCTTCGTAAATCACCCAGTCTCAGGTAGTTCTTTATAGCAGTGTAAGAACGGAGTAATACACCCAGGCACTAGTTTCTTCAGTTCTTTAATGTTTAACTTATGTATTCATCAAAATTATAGTAAAGGGCTAGTGGAAATTAACCTGGTTGCTAATGAAAACCTGACTTCCTGCGTAAGAATTCATATAAACTCAAGGTAAAGGGAAAAAAGATATTCCACGCAAATGGAAACTAAAACCAAGCAGGCGTAGCTATTCTTATTTCAGGCAAAACAGGCTTTTGAGCAATAACAGTAAAAAAACAAAAACAAAAACAAAAACTAAGAAGGACATTATATAATGATAAAAGGATTAGTCCAACAAGAAGATATTACAATTCTAAATTTATATCCACCTAACACTGGAGCTCCCAGATTTATAAAACAATTACTAACAGACCTAAGAAATGAGAGAGACAGTAACACAATAATAGTGAGGGACTTCAATACTCCACTGACAGCACTAGAGAGATCATCAAGATAGAAAACCAACAAAGAAACAATGGGGTTAAACTACATCCTAGAACAAGGGGATTTAACAGATACTGACAGGACATTCTTCCCCAAAACTGCAGAATATACATACTTCAAATCAGCACATGGAACATTCCTCAAGACAGAACTTATAATAGACCACAAAACAAGTCTCAATAAATTTAAGAAAACAAAAATTGCAAGTGTCTTCTCAAACCACGGTGGAATAAAACTGGAAATTAACTCCAAAAGGAACTCTCAAAACTATACAAATACATGGGAATTAAATAATCTGATCTTGAAAGATTTTTGGGTTAGCAATGAAATCAAGGTGGAAATTAAAAAATTCTTTGGTATGAATGATAATAGTGATACGATTTATCAAAACCTCTGGGATACAGCAAAAGCAGTGCTAAGAGGAAAGTTCATAGCGTTAAATGTCTACATCAAAAAGTCTGCAAGAGAACAAATTGACAATCTAATATCACACCTCAAGGAACTGGAGAAAGAAGAACAAACTAAAGCTACATCCAGCAGAAGAAAAGAAATAATGAAGAACAGAGAAGAACTAAATGAAATGGAAACAAACAAAAACAGTATAAAAGATAAATGAAACAAAAAGCTTGTTCTTTGAAAAGATAAACTGAATTGATAGACCATTAGCGAGATTAACCAAGAAAAGAAGAGAGAAGATCCAGATAAGCTCAATTAGAAATGAAACTGGAGATATTACAACTGATAACACAGAAATACAGAAAACCATTTAAGGCTACTATGAACACCTTTATGTTCACAAACTAGAAAATCTAGAGGAAATGGATAAATTCCTGGAAACATACAATCCTTCTAGATTAAGTCAGGGAAAAATAGAAACCCTGATCAGACCAATAATAAGTAGTGAGATTGAATCAGTAATAAAAAATTGCCAACTCCAAAAAGTCCAGGACAAGATGGATTCACAGAGGATTTCTACCAGACATTCAGAGAAGAATTGGTACCAATCCTACTGAAACTATTCCAAAAGATGAAGAGGGAATCCATCCTAAATCATTCTATGAAGTCAGCGTCACCCTAATAACAAAACCAGGAAAAGACATAATAAAAAATGAAAACCATAGATCCTGACAAACATAGACATAAAAATCCTCAATAAAATACTAGCTAACGGAATCCAACAGCACATCAAAAATGTAATACGTCATGATCAAGTGGGTTTCATCCCAGGGATGCAGGGATGGTTTAACATACACAGGTCAATAAATATGATATATCACATAGATAGAATTAAAAAGGAAAACCATATGATCATCTCAATAGACACAAAACATTTAATAAAATCAAACACCTTCAACAGAATAGGCATTGAAGGGACTTAGCTCAAGTAATAATGCCATATAAGACAAACCCACAGACAACATCATGCCAAACAGGGAGTTGAAAGCATTTCCCCTGAGAACTGGAATAAGACAAAGATGCCCACTTTCACCATCCTTATTCAACATAGTACTGGAAGTCCCAGCCAGAGCAATTAGACAAGAGAAAGAAATAAAGGGCATCCAAATTGGAAAAGAGGAAGTCAAACTTGCATTCTTCACTGATGATATGATTGTATACCTAGAAAACCCTAATGATTCATCCAGAAAGCTCCTAGATCTGATAAATGAATTTACTAAAGTCTCAGATTACAAAATCTATGTACACAAATCAGTAGCACTGCTACCCAACAACAATGGCCAATCTGAGAATCAAATCAAGAACTCAATCCCTTTATAACAGCTGCAAAAAATAAAATAAAATGTCTAGGAATATGCTTAACCAAGGAGGTGTAACCTCTCTACAAAGAAAACTACTAAATACCACTGAAAAAATCATAGATGACACAAACAAATGGAAACACACCGCATGCTCATGAGTAGAAAAATCAATATTGTGAAAAAGACCATACTGCCCAAAGCAATCTACAGATTTAATGACATTCCCTTCAAAATACCATCATCTTTCTTCACAGAACTAGAAAAACAATCCTGAAATTCATATGGAACCAAAAAAGAGCTGCAAAGCCAAAGCAAACCTAAGCAAAAAACAGATCTGAAGATATCACCTGGTTACAAATTATACTACAAGACTATAATTACCAAAACAGCATGGTACTGGTATAAAAATAGGCATGTAGACCAAGGGAATGGAATAGAGAACCCAGAAATAAAACCAAATTCAGCTATCTGAACTTTGATAAAACAAACAAAAACATAAATTGGGTAAAGGACATTTCAATAAATGGTGCTGGGAAATCACATGTAGAAGAATGGAACTGGATCCCTGTCTCCCACCTTATACAAAAATCAACTCTAGATGAATCAGTCTTTAAATCTAAGACCTGAAACCATAAACATTCTAGAAGATAACTTTGGAAAATCTCTTCTGGATATTGACGTAGGAAAAGAATTCATGACTAAGATCCCAAAAACAAAAATAAATAAATGGGACCTAATTAAGCTAAAAAGCTCCTGCATAGCAAAAGAAATAATCAGCAGAGTAAACAGACAACCCAAAGAGTGGGAGAATATATTTGCAAACTATGTATCTGACAAAGGACTAGTATCCAGAATCAAGGAACTCAAACAAATCAGCAAAATAAGCATCTAACAAAGGACTAGAATCTAGTATCTAGAATCTACAAGGAACTCAAATAAATCAGCAAGAAGAAACCAAATAATCACTTCAAAATGTGGACAAAGGATATGAATAAACATTTCTCCAAAGAATATATGCAAACAGCCAACAAGCATGAGAAAAACACTCAACATCACTAATCATCAGGGAAATGCATATTAAAACTGCAATGAGATGCCACCTGACTCCTGCAAGAATGGCCATAATTAAAAAGTAAAAAAAAAAAAAAAAAAAAAAGATGTTGGTGTAGTTGTAGTGAAAAGAGACCACTTTTACACTGATGGTGAGAATGTAAAGTACAACCACTGTGGAAAACAGTGTGGAGATTCCTTAAAGAGCTGGAAGTGGAACTACCATTCTATCCAGCAATCCCACTAATGGGTATCCACCCAAGGGAAAAGAAGTCATTATATGAAAAAGACGCAGGCACACACAGGTTTATAGCAGCACAATTCACAATTGCAAAAATATGGAACCAACCTAAATGTCCATAAACCAATGACTGGATAAAGAAAACATAGTTTATATGCACCATACAATACAACTCAGCCATAAAAAGGGACAAAATAATGTCTTTTGCAGCAACTTGGATGGAGCTGAGGCCATTATTCTAAGTGAAGTAACTCAGGAATGGAAAACAAAATGTCGTATGTTCTCAGTTATAAGTAGGAGTTAAGCTATGAGGGTGCAAAGGCTAAGAATGAGATAATAGATTTTGGGGATGCAGGGAAGAAGGTTGGGAGGGCAGGGAAGGATAAAAGACTACATATTGGCTATAATGTACACTGCTTGGGTGACAGGGGCATTAAAATCTCAGAAATCACCTCTAAAGAACTTATCCATGTAACAAAAAACCACCTGTACCCCAAAACTATTGAAATATAAAAGAAATACACAAACACACAAAACTGTTTTAATATGACAAAAATAAAGCATGCATATTGTAAAGAATACAAGCAATACGAAAGCGCGGAAGCACAGCTGGAAAGTCTCCCTTCCATTCCTCTTTTCACCCATGTCTTTTCCTCAGGTAAGTACTGCCTACAACTCAGTGTGTACATTTTCCCAGAATTCTCCCTATGCAAATACAAACATGTTTTCCTTCCTTCATTTCATAATAAAAATATATGTCTACTGTATCATATATATGTATATATCTTGCCTCAAGTGATCCTGCCATCTTAGCCTCCTGTATATCTGAGATTACAGGTGTGAGACACTGTGCCCAGCTGAATTAATTATTCTTATCTGTTTCCCTTTTGCTTTGGATTGTTATTTTGTCATTTTTTTTTGGCCTCAAGCGATTCTCTCACCTCTGCCTCTCAAAGTGCTGGGATTACATGCTCAGGCTGGAGTGCAATCTTGGCTCACTGCAACCTCTGCCTCCCAAGTTCAAGCCATTCTCATACCTCAGCCTCCTGATTAGCTGGGACTACAGGTGTTCACCACCACTCCTGGCTAATTTTTGTAATTTTAGTAGAGATGGGGTTTCACGCCATGTTGGCTAGGCTGGTCTCGAACCCCTGGCCACCTGCCTTGACCTCCCAAAGTGCTGAGGATTACAGCATGAGCCATCACTCCCAACCTTGAATTGTTATTTTGTTATTGATTTGTATGAGCTTTTTATATAATTTGGGCATATTGTTTTGAATATTTGTCAATTATGTTAAGACATTTTCTTCTTGTCTGCTATATGCTTTTCAACTTTGTTTATGGTGGAAAGTTATTGTCCAGGTCTAACTTAATCTCTATATCATTGAATCCCACTGATCCACTCTCGTCTATTTCCTTTGATCTCTCTTGGTCTTGTTTGTTGCTCTATTTCTTTTTTTTTTTTTTCCAAAATCAGTCTCCACAGAGACTGTCAAAAATTGCCAGTGCCGACTGTATTGCAAGTCAACACGGCGGGGTATTGGGAAAAGTTTTCAATGAGCAATAATCGTGCCTCGGATAAACCTCATTGGCTACGATACTGCCACTGTGCAAAGCTTGTTGCTCTATTTCTTAATTTATTCCTCAAATATTGAGGTTCCTGAGGATTCTACCTCTGTTTTCTTCTCTTCTCACTCTACCTGCTCTCTTGGTGAGTCCACTGGTTTTCATGGCTTCAGATGCCATCCAATACTTGCCAGGGTCTCCCATACCTACTGCTCCCAATCAATGTCTCCCCTAACTCTCAACTATGACACGCAATTACCTCCTGAAATCTCCCTGAGAGCCCACAGATGTTGCAAATTCAACATGTAGAAAACTGATCTCCTTGTCTTTCCTGACACATCTTTCTCCTGAGTGGTTCCTTGTTCAATCATCTGCCAAACCAGAAATGTTCCTGCCCCTCACTCTTCCTCTCCTTAACATCACTCCTGACTGTCTCCTCCTCACCGTCTTCACTGACAGTGTTAGGCAACACTTTATTCTCTCTCACCTCACCTAAGGCAATGGTCACGAAATAGTTCTAGACTGGACTGTGTGAGTTAGGATCCATCTACCTAGCCCTGGACTTTGGTCAAGTGATTTAATCTCACTGGGTCTCAGTTTCATCACCTGTGAACTGGGTATAAGGAGAGCAGCTCCTACATGGGGTTGTTATGTGGCTTAAATGAGTCTATATTGATACACACCTAGAATGTTGCTTGGCTCTGTCAGCTGCTCCTCATCCTCTTCCTCTTTTCTCCCTCCCCCTCCTCCCCTAAATGTTCTGTGCCTCAAATAGTTCCCCCTTCAATGCACTCTCCAGTCTACTGCCAGAACGAGCTTCCTAACAGTACAGGGGATGTGAATTTGATCACTTTCTTTTCATCTTAAAATTCATCAGGGACCCTGGGTACACTTAGGTAAAGTCAGACGCCTGAGTGGGTCACCTGGCACTTCTCCAACCATGTCACCTCAGGCTTCCCCCACCCCCAACACAGAACCCTTGAGTCCAGCCACAGGGAACCACTTACAGTCCCCTCAACCCCGAAGTTGCTGTTCTGGTTTCCCCTGGGGTCTTGGCATGTGTTTCCCTCTTCCCTGGGATAGTCTTTTCCACTCTTTTGGTTTGGCCAACTCTCCCTTTGCCTTGCAAGTGTAGCCAAGGGTTTAAATTGATCATCCATTTGGCTGCTGCTTCCCCGATGGTGAGGTTCTCGAAAGCAGTGATTTCACATATATTTTTATCTTTGTATCTCCAAACCAATCATATCATAGATGCTTAATACATTTTTGTTGAGCACTGAATAAACTGATGTACGATGGAGCATCCCAGTGACATCTAGTTTAAGGAAGTAATTATGTTGCCGCAATTACCCAGGGCACCCCCAGCCTATGAATACAGATGAAGTCACATCAGTAGCAACAACCTGGATGGCACTGGCTCAGGGCCCATGTGCTCATGCTGGGCTTCAGCCCTGTAATGAGCTTCTCAGGGTGTTGGGGAAGTCTGTTGGGGGTGTCTCCCGCATGCTCCTCTGGGCTTTGTAGTTGCTGGACATGCACCCTAGGGTCACCACTGAAGAAGGACGGGTGTACTTACGGTGCTAGGCTCCGGGAGGTCTATGGTGGTCTTCATGGATCTCTCTGCTTGAGAGTCCCCAGAGTCTAACAAACTTTTCTGATTTCTTTTTGGAGCTCTTTTGCTCTCCACTGGACTCGGTGCAGACTCATCAGGGGCAGTGTTGAGCTGGATGTTGGTCTTCAGCATTTCCCTTCTTTTCCCCAAACAGTGGGAGAAGGTCCAGCTGCCCCATTCCTGGCCCCTAATTCCCGTCTGATGAGAGTTCTCTTCCAGGAGCAGCCTCCTTGCTCTGCGAAATGGGCTTCAGCCAGTCCTCCTCCCCACCTCGAGAACAAATCAATTCATCAGGCAGGTCTGAACTTTGTGCTGGAGTTTCTGCTAGAACATGACTTCTGCTATAGTAAGAACCCTGCCCTAGTAAAGATAAGTGAGTGAGCCTTGTTTCCAGAAAGGGACTGCTGCTCTTGAGGGTAGTGGCAATTCTATTGTTCGCTCTAGGAACCCGCCCCTCCCCTGCCCCCTGCTTTCTCCCCTCACCCTGTTATTGTGTTTGCTAAGCAGAAGTTCTCACCAGCTCTCCAGGGCAGAAACCACTGTTGCAAAACTCTTGCTCTGTGTGAAGGTAATGGGATGTAATCTGGGCAGCCTAACCCCAAAAGGCCGTCCAGAGCTCTGGTCAGAGCCACGGGATTGCCCAACTGCTGTGGAGACTCTGGCGGTGCCTGCAAGGCAGAGTAGATAAGAGCTGTGTGAATCCCTGTTAGGCCACAAAATGTGTCTTAGAACCTGCGTAGGGCAGCTAATCATCTTATCATAGAGTGTGGGCTGCACTTCTTCTGAAACAGTATTCTCAGAAGCACCACAATCAGGTGCCTAGTGAAGGACATACACCTTTCATAAGCCTTCTTGAACAGTACAAGGGATATGATCTCCTGCCACAGTACTCCATAGCCCACATCAGTGGTCCTTATCAAAGTCTGGCCAATGAACACTGCACAGAGTCACCTATACTCAGCCCCTCCCTCCAGATGCTCTCAACTTGGGATCCATCAAGAACTCTGGTGGCTGGCAGGGAAGGACGGAGAGGCCCAAGTTCTGTCCCTGTGCCTCTTTCCTGCCCTCCAAACCCAGGCGTCCTGGTGGGAATGGGGTGGGAGTGACAGAAATCTCACACACTGCTGGTGGGAAGGGCCAATGTGCCACCTCTTTGGGCAATAGTTTGGCAGTTTCTTAAAAGTTAAACATAATGACCCACCCATGTCATTCCTAGGTATTTCCCTAAAAGAAATAGGTGTATGTCTACACAGGAGAAACCTAAGAGAAACGAGTGTAGGTCAGCAGAGGCTCATGGGAATCTTATTTGTAATAGCCTGAAGTTGGAAACAGCTCAAATGTCCAGCCACAGGTGAATGCAGGTGTACCCATGCAGTGGAATACCACTCAGCAATAAAATATGTTGTTGATACATGCAGTAACAGGCACAAATCTCGACATCGTAAAGCTGAGCAGAAGAAGGCAGGCAATGAAGAGGGGGTACTGCATGATTTCACTTACATAAATGCTAGAAAATGCACATTAGCCTGTGGTGACTGAGAGCAGATCGGTGTTTGCCGAGGTCTGGAGGGAAGGGAAGGGGGGGAGGCCGCAGAGGGGCACAAGGAAACTTTGGGGCGGATGGATATGTTTGTGAAAATGGTTTCACTGGTGTTCATTACAATCCAAACTCATCCAATTGTACACTCTGTGATGTTTATTGTATGTCAATAGTACTTCAATGAAGCTGTTAAACATAAAAAGAAAAACAATGACACAAACACAGATCCCTGAAGCTGACTCCAGACAGGAAGGTACTGAAGAACCCAAGACAATGCGGGCATCACTTCTCGAGAATCAGGAAGGGTGGGCACCACCGCCGGGTGAGTGGGTAGTGCGGAGGAGAAACGTCAGGGCTGCTGGGGTCTCATCTACAGTCATGGATGTGCTGAGCCCAGAGGGACTTAAGAGAGGATGGGGCCTGACTCCTAACATTAGAGAAGCCCTGAGCACTGAGGGCTTTGCCAAAGTCACCTGGCTCCTTGTGGTAGCTGCAGGGCTGGAACCACCCCCTACACCCTCCTCTGCCCACAGAAGTGCAGGTGCCTTAGATCTCCAGTGTCCAGAATTAGGAGTGGACAAACAAGAGGGCTGGGAGGAGCCGGGGGCAGGGAGTGGATTGGGTGGAGGGGGCAGGAGGGTGGGGGGCCAGTCGTGAGCTGGTCTTGTTCTTGGTCAGGTGACCTGGGCTTCTCCTCCCTGGGCGCAGGATGGGCAGCAGCGGTCTCTCTTCTTGTAATCTGCAGAGCAAGCATGGCAGAGCAGGCCTCCGCAGAGCCTGGAAGGCAGAGGCAAGGAAGACTGAGGTGGCCTCTGCGCTGGCACTTCCCCAGGTGGGTGCTGGGGTCATGGAGTTCCAGCCTCTTCAGGTCCACCTGAGACATCTGTTTCTCATCTCTCAGCAGAATGGTCCTCAGTCTGTCTCGGGAGGTGTGCCCTTTCCTGAAGGGTGTCCTGATGCCCGACCCCTCCAGAACCTCCCCCTCCACATGGCAGCTTCTCCTGGTGGCTCACTTTCCTGTCTCCTGAGGCTGGTCCTAGCACCGTGCTCACAGAGGAAGGACAGGGAGCAGCTTCTACTGTACAGACACTCCCTTCTAGACGAGAGGCCCATTTCTGCTGGCTCTTGGAGGGGACCCAATCCTGCCCCCCAGATCCCACTCCTAATCTGACCCTTCTGCTCTTCTCCTTCTTGGCTCTGCTTAGTGTTGGAAGCCAGATGTGGTAGAATGAGTGACCAGCTGTAAGTGGCCTTTTATAAACACCCAGTTCCTGTGTCTTTCCCTTCCCTGGGGTGGGTGGGAGCTGTGAGCTGTGAGCTGGTGGAAACTGGGCTGTCCCAAAGGGAGGATTCTGTGCCCTTCCCTTTACCTGCATGGATACCTCCGAGACAATCGGCCAAAGATCTTGTCACATGCCACACAGCACCCAGGGGCCATGGAAGAGAGATGCTGGAGCCTCTGCCACAGGTGTTCCTTCTCTCTGATGGGGGATGGAGGTGGAGAGACACAGAGAGACAGAGATCAAAATATAGAAATGGGAAATGACCCAGACAGAGAGACCGGACAGAGGGAATCACACAGAGAGGAAGAGAGAGGCAGAGAGGGCGATGGAGGGAATCACACGAATACACACAGAAATAAAAAGAGATTCAGAGACAGGGACAGAAATGAGAGCAGAGATGCGGAAAGACAGAGACACAGCAATAGAGAGGGATACAAAGAGGTACAGAGAAAGACGGTTATTCAGAGAGGAGGGGTGGACAGAAGCGGAAAGAGAGAGAGAGACAGAGAGAGGGAAAGGAAGTCAGAGGATTGGAGGGAGACAGAGAGTGACACAGAGAAGTTGAGAAATATATAGAGGGAGAGAGACACACAGAGAAAGAGACACAAAGACAGAGAAAATGGAGACAGAGCAGGAGAGAGATATAGAGATAAGTGGAGAGAGAAGAGACACAGGGGCCAGAGAAAGACAGAGAGAAATGAAGAGACACTGAGAGACACATACGAGAGATGAGAATGCGTCTGACATCTAGCCTCCTCTTCGCCTAAAATAACCTTCACCCATGATTTAAGGACCCATTATTTGAGCACAAAGGAGGGCTCCCTGATCACAGAGGCCCCTGGGGTTTCTTGCTCCAGACACTTACAGTACATCTTGCCTCCTGTCTCTTATCTGGCACTTAGTATAAACTGCCTTGTATTTATTTATGTGTATGCCCTTGCAAAACTAATTTCACTGCTTTTTTGTTTGTTTTTTTGAGAGGATCTCACTCTGTTGCCCAGGCTGGAGTACAGTAGCATGATCACAGCTCACTGCAGCCTCGACCTCCCAGGCTCAGGTGATCCTCCCACTTTAGCCTCCTGAGTAGCTGGGACTATAGGCGTGTGCCACCATGCCTGGCTAATTATTTGTAGAGACGGGGTTTCGACATGTTGCCCAGGCTGGTCTTGAACTCCTGGGCTCAAGCCATCCACCTGCCTCAACCTCCCAAAGTGCTGGGATTACAGGCATGAATCACTGTGCCCTGCCTTCACTGTCTTTTGAAAGAATATTTAGGAAGATGTGTTGTTTTAAATTTTTATCAAAATAATACATACACATGATTTAAAAATCAAATCAAACAAAAGTGTTCATATCAAAAGGCAATAGATACTCTTCTGTCTCCTTTTCTTTCTCAGTGGCAAACCATTTCTGACATCTTTTTGCTTTCTCTCCTTGAAATTACTTCCATATTTTAGTGATATGCTCCTATATCTCCTTTGTTTGCCAGTAGAGAACATTTTCTATAGAGCTCTTTCCTTTGATATCAGAGGATTTAGTTTATTTATTACTATCCTCACTAACTTGCCCTCCTTCTAATGTAGTTGTATTCCTTTTTTTGGTTCCTCTGTTGGCTACCATGTAATTTTTTTTTTTTTTTGAGACAGAGTCTTGCTCTGTCAGCCAGGCTGGAGTGCTGTGGCATGATCTTGGCTCACTGCAACCTCCGCCTCCTGGGTTCAAGTGAGTCTCCTGCCTCAGCCTCCCAAGGCATGTGCCACCATGCCTGGCTAATTTTTGTAATTTTAGTAGAGATAGGGTTTCAGCATGTTGGCCAGGCTTGTCTCAGACTCCTGACCTCGGGTGATCCACCCACCTTGGCCTCCCAAAGTGCTGGGATTACAGGTGTGAGCCATTGCACCCAGTCTACCATGTAATTTTTACAGAATATACTCACACATTTATTTCTTCATCTACTAACTACAGGTGGTACCCTTATGACTCCTGTTCTGTAAATGATGATGCCAGCATCTCTTCCTTTTAATTCATCTCTTTCCTCCACCTTCCAACTTGCCATCTTTCTCACAGCATCCAAAATGGTAGCCACTACCCCACATATGACTATTTATGTTTAATTTAATTAAAATATTAATAAATAAAATAAAACTTCAGTTCCTTAGTTGCACCAGCTCAATATTTCACGTGCTCCATCTCTACATGTGACTACCAGCTACCATACTGGTAGGCATAAACATAGAACATTTCCTCCTTTACAGAACATTCTATTGGATTCTATTCTATACATCATATTGTTCAGGTGGTAGCATTTATGTTCTGTTTCTATAATTACATAATTGCTTTCTGTGCTTTGCTTTTAAGTTGATTCTAACATTGAAATAACTAATGAATAATGTTTACATTATTAGATAATATATATACGTATTTCTTCCCAAAGAGTTGAGATGCCTTCTATAACATTTTCCTTCCTGGAAGTCTTTTGGTTTTCTAGGAGTTTTTGATTGCCTTTCTTTGTTCCATGCTTTACTTGCCTTTAACAGATTATTTTCCTTCCAGTTCTTCATCTTTTCAAGTCTTCTCTTGATTCCTTTTCTCCCCAGAGACCCTCCTCCTGGGTCCTTGGTCCTTCTGCTACAATCTAGACTGACTGCTCCCTGGGCTTGCTGCCCACTTGTCATCTTGGGAATTCCCTTTTATTCTCTTCTAGGCTAGAGCTATTTTTTCCTGAATTCCACATCTTCTCCTTTCTTGGCTTACTTCCTCGTTTTTCTGGAGCACATCCTCAACTAACTTCCTATGCAAGGGTATGTGGGAGGTAAATTTTCTGAAACCCATCTATGTGAAAATGTCTTTACTCCGCCCCCCTCCCCTACTTAATTCATGGTTTTTCTGGAAACAAGATTCCAGGGCAAAAGTCAGTTTTTCTCAGAACTTGAAAAGTATTGCACCATAGACTGTTTGTGTGGTTGGATTCTACCTCTTTTATAGGTGATCTTTTTTTCTAGACAATCTTAAGACATTCTCTTTATCTGTTTTACTGAAATTTCATAATGATGTATCTAACTGTGGGCTTTGTTTTGTTTTTCATTTCTTTGCTCAGTGAAATATTCAGATCTGAAGATCTGTGTCCATCAGAACTGTAGAATTCTCTCACATCTTAATTTTTGGTGTGTTTCATTTGATTCTGTCCTCACAGTTAGAAAGGACATTGGAACTCAGAGACTGATTATCTGTATGTCTAATTATTTCTCTCCAGACTCCCATCTCTCTATGCTTTTTATTCTACTTTCTGAGAGACTGCCTCATCTTTCTCTTCTAATCCTTTTAGTGAATTAAAAAAGTTCAGTGATCATAATTTTAATTTAATTTTTAATTTCCAAGACTGTTTCTCATCTTTTGACAGGCGCTTTTTATAGCATCCTGTTTCATGGAAGATGGATCTTTTTCCTTTGTTTATCTTCATGTCTTCCCTTTATATTCTCGACTCTCCTCAAATATCTGGGGATCCTCGGTTGTCATTTTATACTTAAGAAAGAGGCAATAAAAGCTGTTTGGAGCTCTGAACATTGGACAGGAATGGTTGACTAGTGGCTTCCCTTTAGCGGGGACTGGGCAGGGAGCTACCTGCTATAACCAGACTCCCAAATGCCAGGACAAACCGGTCTTTTATTTGGGGCATTTAAACTTATTTAGCGAAGGATCTTTTGATCGTTTGCTTGGGAGATAGGCCCCTGGGCATGGGATATTCTGCATATGGGGTGACAGGCAGCAGGCAGCAGGTATGGACTGCTCTTTCTAATGACTTTATCCCTCACCTTACTTCTACCATCTGTGCCTCTGGGAATCTCTGAATCCTGCAGTTCTAACTTGAGCTTCACACAGTATCCACTTCTCCACCCATTTTCCAGCTTCTGGAAATTAGCTGAAATCTCTCCTCTGTGGTTAGCTCCTCCACTTTTCTCTCTGTTTTAAGTTTTAGTCTTTTACAGTCATTTCAGAGAAATTTCAGGATGGAGAATAGATGAGCTGTGGCTAGTCCACCATCCTGACACAGAAATGAACCTTGGTGGCTATTGTTTTTCTTTTTCTTTTTGTTTTTTACTTAGGGTCACATTTTTCCTTAAGCTTCTGCCAGGGACATTGTATTACATAGATTAATGTTTCCTGTCTGATAACCTGTGATTAATCATCTTTGCACTGGGAAAAACATTTGTCCCTGCTGACGGACTAGTATATTTTCTTAGGATGGAAAGTGAGGCTTAGTCACTTCTGTCTTTCCCTTTTTGATCCTGCTACCAAGATGCTCAGTGCTGAGTTCTAAAGCTAACCCTAATCCTAACACTTTGGGGATATATACTTTCTGTTTTCCATTATATGTTCCATTTAATTTTCTTTCTTTTTCTGAGACAGAGTTTCGCTCTAGTCACCCAGGCTGGAGTGCAGTGGCACAATCTCGGCTCATCAAAACGTTTGCTTCTAGGGTTCAAGTGATTCTCCTGCCTCAGCCTCCCAAGTAGATGGGATTACAGGCTCCCACCAACATGTCCAGCTAATGTTTGTATTTTTAGTAGAGACAGGGTTTCACTATGTTGGTCAGGCTGGTCTTGAACTCCTGAACTCAGGTGATCCATCCACCTCGCCCTCCCAAAGTGCTGGGATTACAGGCGTATGAGCCACAGCATCTGTCCATGTTCCATTTAATTTTCTAATTTTCTTTAACAATCACATGTATATATCTTTTATTGTTAACTACCTTAAATTATTTCATTAGGTCAATACTTCACTTTTTTTTTTTTTGAGACAGAGTCTCGCTCTGTTGCCAGGTGCCAGCTGCAGTGTAGTGGTGCAATCTTGGCTCACTGCAGTCTCTGCCTCCTGGGTTCAAGCAATTCTCCTGCCTCAGCCTCCCAAGTAGCTAGGACTACAGGCATGCACCACCACGCCCAGCTAATTTTTGTATTTTTTAGTAGAGACGGGGTTTCACCATGTTGGCCAGGATGGTCAACCTCGTTGACCTCGTGATCTGCCCGCCTCGGCCTCCCAAAGTGCTAATACTTCACTTTTTATATCTCTCTTCCTCCCAATTGGAGGAGCTATTCCTTAAATTATTTGTTTGTCCTTTCCAGGTTGATGTCTCTTTTTTCTCACCTTTAATACCATTTGGATTTTGTGTAAGAGGATTTAGTTCTAAATGACCCCTCACCTGAAATCCTAGCACTTTGGAAGGCCGAGCTGGGTGGATTGCTTGATGTCAGGAGTTCAAGACCAGCCTGACCAACATGGTGAAACCCTATCTCTACTAAAAATATAAAAATTAGCCGGGCATGGTGGCACATGCCTGTAGTCCCAGCTACCTGGGAGGCTAAGGCAGGAAAATCTCTTGAACCTGGAGGGTGGAGTTTGCAGTTAGCCTAGATCATACCACTGCACTCCAGCCTGGGTGAAAGAGTGAGACTCTGTCTCAAAAAAAAAAAAAAAAAAAAAATCCCTTAGGAACTTTCCAATGTTCTGCAACTTCCGTCTCCATGTTCAAATGATTCTATTGCTTCAACCTCCTGAGTAGCTGGGATTACAGGTGCATGCCACCATGCCTGGCTAATTTTGTATTTTTAGTAGAGATGGGGTTTCACTATATTGGCCAGGCTGGTCTCGAACTCCTGACCTCATGATCGGCCTGCCTTGGCCTTCCAAAGTGCTAGGATTGCAGATGTGAGCTACTGTGTCTGGCCAAATCTGCCTTACTTCTGACCCTCAGTTACCTTATCTGTAAAATGGGGATAACAGCAGGGAGTGGCTAAAAGAAACAGAAGAGTTAGCATATATAAAAGGTCTAGAACCCTGCTTGGGAGCTGTGAGTGGAATAGAATTTTCACACTCTGGGCTCCACATCCCTTACCACTCCCCCGTCTCTCTCCTTCCCCACTGTCCCCACCCTTACTGGATCAGTTCCAAAACCCGCCTCTTCAGGGCCTGGGCCAGGTCCTGCTGCCCTCCAAGCTGCTCCTGGTACATGGCGTCCCTCCTCTCAGCCTCCTCTTGCTTCTGCTTCAGCTGTGCCTGCAGCTCGGCTCTCTCTTCCTGACACCTGGGTACAGAGGAAGACTAAGTGCTCAGGGGAAAAGCTCAGCCTTTGTGCCTGAGCTAGGCTGGGCCTCTGTTAGACAGGGAGCCCAGAAGAGACGCTGGTGATGCCCCCGGCAGCTGAAGTCCACACACACACACACACACACACACACACGCACATGCAAACACTACAATACACACTACACCACAAACAAAATGCACACACACAATACAACACATAACAAAACAGACATAACACCCAACAGAACACATATATACAATACAGACAACACACACAATCCCCCACACATTGAGACACACACAATACTACATATGACACATACACACAACACAACACACAATATAACACATACATACAGGTCAACATATACACAACACAACACAAATGTAACCCATACACATAACAACATTCACAGAAAACACAACACATACACACAACACAAAACACAATACAACACACATGATGCACTCACACAATGCAACACATAACACAACAGACACAACACCCAACAGAACACATATACACACATACAACATATACACACAAGACAATACACACAGCACAACATCCCCTACATATAACCCACACAATACAACACACAGCACATAAACAACACAACACATATAGACAATGCAACACATACATAAAACACAGCATAACACATAGACACAACTCAAGATATGCACAACACATATGTAACCCATACACATAACACAACACACACAAACACAACATATATGCACAACACAAAACACACAGTACAACACACACACAACACAACATACACAGACACACAACACAACACTACATGCACATTCATAATGCACATATGTAACACATCATACACACCACACACAATCACAATCACACACACAATGCACATGTATAACACACCAGACACAATACAGTATAACACAAAATATACACAGCATACACATGCCCACAACACAATGCACACCCTAATACACCCACAGTATAACAGAACACATACACACAACACAGAAGACACACTTACAACTCAATACACATATAATGTATACACATAATACAATACATACACACACCACAACACACCACACATCACAACACACATAATGTACATATGACACAATACACACAACACAACACATATGAATGCACACACCACACACATAAACAGAACACAAACAACACAACATATACACACATACTTGCACAACACACAAAACAGACATCCATAATGCAGAAACAACACAACATACACACATGTAATGCACATACCATGTGCTGAACCGCACACTGTGTGGCCTGACACCTATGAACTGACTCCTCACCAATCATTCGGAGAAATGGAAACAGGGCCCTGCCTTGAATGTTCCTTTAGAGGGAGGGGATGAGCCAACGTTTCCTCCTTCCGGCTTTGTTTTTATTTTTGAGATGGAGTTTTGCTCCTGTTGCCCAGGCTGGAGTGCAATGGCACCATCTCAGCTCACTGCAACCTCCGCCTCCCGGCTTCAAGCGATTCCCCTGCCTCAGCCTCCCAAGTAGCTGGGACTACAGGCGCCTGCCACCATGCCTGGCTAATTTTTTGTATTTTAGTAAAGATGGGTTTCACCATGTTGGCCAGGGTGGTTTCAATTTCCTGACCTTGTGATCCGCCCGCCTCGGCCTCCTGAAGTACTGGGATCACAGGTGTGAGCCCCCGCACTTGGTGCCTGCTTTGTTTTTAAACATTTCCATTTAAAATATAACTTTCTTGACAGGTATGTTCACCATCCTGGCAGCTCTCTGGAGGGAAAGTGGATGCCTGGGACCCCAGGCCGGATGGTTGGTGCCCAGCTGGAAATAATTGTGTGTGGAAGGGGAGCAGTGTAGGATTTAGGGTGATGTTTTGCTTTAAAATACATTTTTTTTCTTTTTTTTTTTTAGAAAAAGAGAGAAAAGGAGAAAGAAAGAAAGAAACAGCAAAAGAAAGAAAAAAAAGAATGCAAGAGAGAAAGAAAGAGGAAGAGAAAGAGGGAGAGAGAATGGAATTCTTGTTTTATTGCCCAGGCTAGAATACAGTCTAAAAATGGGTATTAAAAACCTCTTTTATGCCAATAATTGTGCTTAACAATGGAGACAGGAAGG
>CAUYQU010055979.1:0-65305 GCA_963574635.1 Cheracebus regulus
TTAATTCTCTTAAGATAATGGCTTCCCGTTGCATCCATGTTACTACAAAGGACAGGATTTCATTTTTTAGGGCTGTATAATATTCCTTGATGTAGAGTTTTTAAAACAACCTCTTTAACTAGAAAGCATGAAATGTCAGCAAAAGAACCTGAAATGTTTATATATGTGATGTTTAATGTCTCTATTTCATGTTATCTGTGTCTTTTGAATACTGAAAGTTATCTTGTTTCATAAAATTTTTTAAAAGTCAAGAATTGTTTGATAGAATCAAAAAGGAAACACTCAAAACATTACCAGTAAAATACAATAATTGAAAGTTTTTAACACATTTTATTTTATGATGAATTATAAATCTCACAACATATGGTAATTGGCTTATCTTGAAATTATTTTTTTAAATATGCATTTTTCTATAAAGTATAACTTCTTTAGCTGTCATTTTAAATAAATTCACACTTTTCATGTCTATTTGTTTCTATCTACTGCATCTGATTATGGTGTCTTCCCCACAACTACATTTACACAGTCTGTGTGGGCTCATCCATAAAAAAAACGTTGTTTTCAGTCACTGATGGGACCAGTGAAGGGTTGTTCATATGTCCTTATTTTCTACATCAAATTTGTGTAATTCTCACCAGCAAGGCCCAGCTCCTGTAGCAAAATAAACTTCCGCATGACCTCAATTGCAATGACTTTGTCTATATTTTCAACTTTCTCTGCATCAGCTCAAGTTTAGGTTCCTATATTCAAAACACAACTTCCTGAAAGCTTTTCCATTTAATACAAAGATAATGCAGAACAAATAGAAACATAGAACTTCGAATGAAAATCCTTATTGGAGAAACGTTAATTAAATGAATGCTAAATTTATATAAGCTTGTTAGGAATGGTATTTTGAAGGATATTTTTAAAATTATAACTAAACAGAAGGCAACCAAAAGAAAGATAAAATTGGGAAGAAAACTATTCCTTTTTATGGGAGCACTGGCAGCACCTATCACAAGCATATTTTCATCTTTATTTTGGAAAATGTATTGTTTCTCAAAATGCCACTGAGAGTTGCTGAGATAATTTTGCTGAGCAAATATTTATATTCTACAAGTGGTATTAGAAAATAGATATAATTTTATGGCACCATAATACAAAGTTAGGAAAGGGAAGAAAAGTTTTACAGTGGTTTTCAAATCATAAAATAACACTACATCAAAAGTGATGATAAGATTGAGGTAAATATTGTAATAAAAATACATGTAGAACGTTATACCACCAGTGAGTTGTCATTATAATTTACCCTATTTTCCATCATTAACTGTTAAAATGCTATTTAATAAAGTTCTGTTAATGTTTATTTTTAAATTACAGATTTTTTCTCTCAAAAAATGCCATATGTTTATTTTACAAAATGCAAAGAAAGGTTGTCAAAGACCAAAATTTAAAATTACCCAGATTCAGTCAATGAAAGATAACTATTGTTGCAAAGAGCTGTTCATTATTCCAGATCTTTTTTTGTTCATAGATTTTAGCTTCCCCTTTACATACATTCCCACTAGACTTTTTTGTTTTTATTTTTCTTGTTGAAGCAATGACTTTAGTAATCCTTGCCAGGTATGATCCATGAGTGCTTAAATTCTTACTCCACTTTGTTAATACTTAGGGTTAAGTAGCATAGAACAGGAAACTCAACTAAAGATGTCTTTAACAATTACAACATTTATTATCTCGAATTATGAGAAGCCTGCAGGCAAGTCATTTTCAGGTTTGCTTAATTTAGTAAGTCAGTGCCGTTAATAAGAGCCCAGGATCGATCCATCTTCTATGCCATCCACGGTGCTATGAAGTTGAGTTTAGTATTGTGTCTTTCTTTACTGCCAAGAAATAACTAGGAGCTTTAAGGTCCCTCTTCTCACACACACCATCAAGAATACGATGGCTCAGAATTATGTTATATGCTCATCTTTTTTTTTCGGAGATGGAGTCTCACTCTGTTGCCCAGGCTGGAATGCAGTGGCATGATCTCTGCTCACTGCAACCTCTGCCTCCTGGGTTTAAGCAATTCTTCTGTCTCAGCCTCCTGAGTAGCTAGGACTACAGCTGCCGGCCACCATTCCCAGCTAAGTTTTCTTTTTTTTTAGTAGAAACAGGATTTCATCTTGTTGGTCAGGCTGGTTTTGAACACCTGACCTCAGATGATCCACCCTCCTCGGCCTCCCAAAGTGCTAGGTTTACAGGCATGAGCCACTGTGCCAGGTCCAAATACTCATTCTTAATACAATCATTTGACAAAGGAAATGACTCTTATACAATTGCCTTAGGTTGCAGGATATCCAACGCTTGGAGTTGAGGGATTGCCTTCCCAACATCTCACGAAAGATAACACCATTCAAAGGGTATTGTTACATAATAAAAAAGTATTGTTACATACTAATGCTTTTTGTGAAGGCAACAGTTAGTATATGCCAGATTCTTAAATGATATTTCACCTGAATCTTTCTCTCAACTGTTGTATTCAATTTTCTTCTGTTGTGCATTGCTTCTATTGACAATGTTGTTGATATAATTGTCTTCTCACAAGTTATTTGCCTGTTCTCTATTAGTTTTAGAAGGTTTTTCTTCAGGTACGATATTTTGCAGTCTTGCTATATGTTTAGGTGTTATTTTTGTTTCTCCTGCTATGTGTTGTGTAAGTGGTGTTTTCAATCTACAGACTACTTCCCTTCCTGTTTTGAATAATAAATGCAACTTTTTCTCAGGAACATTTTCTCCTTCATACATTTCTATTCCACATAGCTTGGCACTTTATGATTAATTGTTGATGTTTCTAAATTCTTCACATATTGCGTCTCCTTATTAATCTCTATTAAATTCTGGCATATTTCCTCAGAGCTTTCTCCTAATTCAAAATGTTTTTCTCACTAATGCCTGATCCATTTTTTTAACTCTCTGTGGGATGTTAGGTATTTTTTGTTTTTTTTGTGATGTCTAAATTAACTCTTTTTCTCCCTACATGTTTTATTTTCCATGAATATTATCCTCTCCCAATTTCTTAGGTATTTCAAATGTGTCTATTTTAAAGTCTTTTGTATTGCTTTTTTCTTTATTCCATTTCCTTAAATATGAACTCCTCTATTTCTGGAAGCCATTGAGTATAAGTAACTGTGCTCAACTTTCTTATGTACCTCTGACCACTATGGTCTTAATGTTCTCCTCAAATTGACTAAACTTCAGACAAGCTTCTTCCTGATTCTAGAGCTCCATTTTCTGAGAGCTTTATTTTATAAAACTTGTAATTGCAAATTCTTTCTTTTTGCCTCTTAGAGATGTAATCTTTTTTTCTTTTAACTGGTATTTTAGGTTCAGGGGTACATGTCCAAGTTTTTTACACAGGTAAACTCATGTCATGGGGGTTTGTTGTTCAGACTACTTCATCTCCCATGTATTTAGCCCAGTACCCAATAGATATCTTTTCTGCTCCTCTTCTCCTACTCTCCACCCTCAAGTAGAGCCCAATGTCTGTTATTTCCTTCTTTGTGTTATAAGTTCTCGTTATTTGGCTCCCACTTATAAAAAAAAATGCAGTATTTGGTTTTCTGTTCCTGCATTAATTTGTTGAAGATAACCGCCTACAGCTCATCCATATTCCCTTAAAAGACATGTTTCCATTCTTTTTTTATAGCTGCATAGTTTTCCATGGTGTACATGTACCACTTTTTCTTTATCCAGTCTACAAATGGTGGGTATTTAGGTTGATTCTATGTCTTTACTATTGCGAATAGTGCTTCAGTGACCATTCACATGCATGTGTCTTTATGGTAGAATGATTTATATTTCTATGGGTATATACCCACTAATGGGATTTTTGAATCAAATGGTAGTTCTGCTTTTAACTCTTTGAGGAATTACCATAGAGCTTTCCACAATGGTTAAACTAATTTACACTACCACCAACAGTGGATAAGTGTTCCCTTTTCTCTGCAACCTTGCCAGCATCTGTTACTTTTTGACATTTTAATAGGCCATTCTGACAGGTGTGAGATGGTATCTCATTGTGGTTCTGATTTCTATTTATCTAAAAATAAGTGATATTGAACTGTTTTTCATATGCTTTTTGCTCAGATGCCTGTCTTCATTTGAAAAGTGTCTGTTCATGTCCTTTGCCTACTTTCTAATAAGGATGTTTATTTTTCTCTGGCAAATTTGTTCAAGTTTTTTATAGATGCTCAATATTAGACCTTTGTCTAGATGCAGAGTTGGCACAATTTTTTCCCCATTTCTGTAGGTTATCTGTTGCTAAATTATTTCTTTACTTCTTAGAGATATCATCTTTTTCAAAGCCCCTTGCTGTTATTACAACCTTTCTCTAGGACTCGGGATTCATGCCTTTGAAATGTAATCATCAAGAAAGATCGTGTCTCTATTTCCCAGTCTCTCTGTAGAAGGATGAGTCTATAAAGTGGAGTTCCTTGTCAACTTATCTTCTTGTAAAATTACCTTCTGTAGTGAAGATATGAGGAAGTTTACTTCCCTTTGGTTAAGGACAATTAGCATACACAAGTGGCCTATAATCCCCCTACCCCAGCACTTGAAACATGTTCAGTCTTTTGTTTCAAAGGATTCTGTGTCAGACTGAGTTCTGGCTTTTCCCCAATTGAACAGTCTCAACTAAAGTCTTCTTTGCCTTTTTAGCATTGATGCAATCTTGCTTTGAAATCTCCTAATTCTAGGTTAAATTGTGTCTCCTATGTTTTCCTTTTTAACTTCTGCCTATTTTCTGGGGACATGTTTTATGTTTAATTCCAACTGCTACACAGCAATGTAAGTTTTCTCATCAAGTCCTCTGCCTATGGTTCAGTTTAGGGATTTTACCCTAACAAATACCCAACTGGGGCTTAAAATTCATGAACACTGTATATTTGAACTATGTTTGTGTGGGTCATTTTGCCTTTTCCCCAATCTTTAACAAACAACTTGTTACTGGTTACACTGAGTAGTTCATATCTGGACCTGAAAGTTCAAGTGTTACACATTATCAGTTACAATTTATAATTGTGAATTCTGGTCAAGTGGAGATTGATTTTTAAAATTTGTGTAGGATCTCCTTCTCTCTCTCACACTTTATCTTTTTCTGAGAGATAGATTTAAAAAATATATTTTCTATTCTCTATTTTGACAATTCCAGCTGATTGTAGTAGATATCTATCTGATATCAATCCCTGTCCACTTCTCATTCATAGGGCCCCAATTTTCTTTAGGACATGTGCAGTGTTGAATATTCATTTGTTTACATTCCCCCACAGATAGTGGAGTCTATACAACACAATTATAGCCAGTGAAATTTTGATGAAAGTCTCTGTGTAAGGCAATCCTTCACAAATGAAAAGGCAAAATATTAGAAAGAAACGTCCTCTTTGAATCATTTAGCCTTTTTCTTCTTTCTGCTTGGGACACAGTCTTAACCTTTGGATGTGGAGCAGTAACAAAAACAACAAAACAGGCTGAAACAAAACAAAACATAAACCATGATACGAAGGGCTAAACAGGCACAAATCATGAGTGTGGGTCATCAATAACATCCTCTAACACAAACATTACGGAGTCCACAGAAAGGTAATCACCTGAGGTTGGTTTAAAGTGTAGGTAATGAGCATGAATGATTTTTCCCAGAAAGCAGACCCATGAAACATGAAGTAAAATGGACCCTGAAAATTTTCCTAGAAAAATGAACTAGGGACACAATAATTGACTGACTAGGTAACATCCTCTACTTACAGGAGTGCGTAGTCTTTCCAGTTAATAACCAGCAGAATTTGTTATGTGTCATCCACTAGTGATTGCTGTAGATTTCATATTCTTTCCTTGTCAGAATGAGACTTTAGTCACAGTTACTTATTTTTTCTCCTTCAGTGTATGTTGGTTTCTGAAGGTGATGAGAGACAGTGACAAATCATCAGGCATTAGATTCTCAAAAGGAGCATGCAACTTTGATCCACCACATACACGGTTCACAACAGGATTGGCATGCCTATGAGAATCTAATGCTAATCTGATAGGAGGCGCAGCTCAGCTTCACTGGCTCACCTACTGTTCACCTCCTGCTGTGCGGCCTGTTTCTTAACAGGCCATGGACTGGTACTGGTCCATGGTCCAGGCATTGGGGACCACTGCATTAGATGACAGTCACATGGAAGAAGAAAAGGATAGAGGATGCCTGTGTATAATACTGGTGACTTTCCTAAATTGATGCATTAGTGTTGAATTATTGATATATAGGGGAAGAAAATAATTTAGTTAAGCTAGTACTGTCCAATGATCTATGATTTTCATTCTTAACTGATGTATCTATGAAATCAGTCATTCTTTATTTGACTCTGAATTGAATGCTTGAATCAACAGTTATTTGGGCATTAGTAAAGTTGTTTCAATGTTTTCCTGGATCATAATAACAATTTTTGATATGCAGTCTCAGATCTTCTTTCATTTTAAAGTAATTTATTTTATTATCTTCAATCACTGTCTTTATTTGATTTGTTGGATATACTTTTTACATTTTCTACTTCTATCCCTTATCTCCAATGTTTTTCTATTATTGCTTTTACTTTTTTCCTTTTCCTTTTATGTTTACCGCATTTTACTCAAGTATTTTTTCTATGTGTATTCGAATGTCTCTTCTGTTTGCTACTATTTTTAATGCATTTGTAAATGCCTAAAAGCATTGTTTGAATACTTATTTCCCCTTTTTGGCTCATCACTTTCTATTTTTGGATAATTACATTATTATGACATTACATTATTGAGGTTTTCTTTTTTTAAATTGACTTCATATTCTACCTCAGCAGTTGTTACACCTGAAACAGTTATACAATGTTTCAATCTGTCCCAAAAAGTTTCTTTGGTAATCTTCTGCAAGCTGTGTTCATTTTTCAAATTTCAAATTGATTGTGAGTAGATTTCTTTTTATTTTAGTTGATGTTAAAATGAATCAGTTTCACCATATGATCATTTCATCTGACACAGCTTTAGTGACTTTTTATTGACTCCCATCTCAGCTTAGTTTGGGCTGTACAGCTTTGTTCTGTAAGCTAGACTTTTAGGAAGTTGGAGGTGAGTGGGAAGACAACTAAAACTTCATTTAGTCTGTATTAGAATAACAATTATCTGCTTACCTGTCTGAACTTTTGTTATGCATCCTATAAATTTATTTTACACTGTAGTGACAGTCGCCACACATCCCCAATTGGGAATGAAGCCAGACTTTTGCGAATTCCATGAATTTATTGTGGATTCCTGAAACTTTTTATCTGTGTGAGAGAGTCGCAGTGATTGTTTTCAAACCTTTTTCTCTACACTCCATACAGGGGAGGGAAAATAAAGAATATCCACTCATTTAACTTTGATCTAGACTCACTATTATTATTAAAAATTCTCAATATTTTAACAAGTCAACTATATGGCTTATAGAGAACTGGGGTAAATTTAGCACCATGGTACACCAAATGTGCATGTTTTCTTCCTTGGGCCACATTTATGACATGTATAGAATTATGTTGTTCCTTCTTTTTTATTCTTTTTTTTCTAGGAAAAAAGACCAAAAATAAAAACTTTCTACATAGTTTATGCAAATACATTGTCTTTTTTAGTCACTTTATTTGATATCACACTAGTGAAAACACCTAATCTAATTTTTCCATCTTTAATTTGTGAATAGTTTTGTTTTGTAAATAAGCAATTTTATTATATTTATATCTAATGCAAGGTTTAATTCCTCCTGATGAGTTGTTTGAAACTGCTACATAAATTCCATTAAAAAAACATTTCATTTTATCAATATAACTTCGAATTCAAGATGACAACATTAATTACAAATTTATCACAAAATTATGATAAAATATTCTCAATTTTTAATTACTCAAAACATATGAATCTTGAAACTATTAATGTTTCCATAAACCAAATGAGCATGTTACATATTTGTCTTGAAAGAAAACAAAGACCATTAGATCTTTGTTTAAATCTTGAGATGTCAATAAAAGATCATATTATTTTTGCTATTGAAGGATGAAAGAAAAAACTATTCAGATACCAACAGGTAAAGTAAACTCTGGTTCTATTATTAATACAATGAGGATTCCACTTAAAACAGACTTCATAAGTTATAATAACATTCTATACATATTCAAGAGACTGTATAAAAATGTATTTTCCCAGATTGAAAATGACTAACAAATGGTAATTGGATTTAATACCACACTGACATTTGTTTAGTGATTAATTTGAAAGAATACAGTATATAATTCTGGGAGCTGTTTTGTTTTAAATATCAAAACTAATAGGGCTTGCCAAATGGTTTCCATTACTAGGGTGCACTATAAAATATTAAAATAGGTATTTCAGGATATCTGTAAATTGACTATAATTTATTTAAAGGGGATATCAACTTATATGTAGAAATTTAATGATTTATTCACTACAACCCAGAGATATCCGCAGGTACCTTTTTGCAGGAGACAGAGTCTTACTTCAACTTACTAGTCTGTGACCAATAAAAAAAAATGTTTTGTCATAGTTAAAATATTTTATTCAGCTTGACAAGTTAACTTACAACTCATATATGTCATATGAACATGTTCACACAAAGGCTCAAATAATTTTAATTTGAAAGCTATGAACACAGTTACTAAGAAATCAAGTGGGGTACATTTAGGCAGAAAAACTGAAAAGTGAAAAGTGAAATAAAGTTCCTGGTGTGTTTTTCTCCTGAAGGAACAAAACAACACTGGTGAACTCACTTTGAAATTTTGCTTTGAGCTGACAGTTGAACTATAACTATATTTCATAAACCATAGCGCTCCCAAGTTCCTGAAAATAAATTGATTTTCTGGAAATATGCGACACACAGGTTCTCAATATGGGTCTTGAACAGTCTGTCCCTAAAGTAGTTATTTCCATTTACAGCCCTGACCTGCCAGTATCGTCAGTGCTACTGTAGTTTTTCATGTACTTCAAAAACTACAGATCTGTTTCCATCCCTCTTAATCTAATATAAACTGCACATGCTTCTATCAGTAAAGACCTTCATTTTTATCCTTCTTCGATTTCATGACACCAATGGTTCTATATTTCATAGCAAAGGGAGCAGAATGAAATTACACATCTCTCAGATTTCAGCAATATCTTATTTATGTGACTCAGGACCTCCATACAAAGAAGAGGTCATTCTCAATATTTCAGAAAACGTATCTTTTCTGGGATTTCACATGATAAACTTCACAATGTATTAGATTGGAAGTGTTAAAAATATGCTTAGTTGGACACTTTAAACAATTAAGGCTTAAAGCAGCAATTCTCAATAGTTAAAAAGAGGCAGTTAATAAAACTGATGGCCAAAAATATGGAATATTTTATAGTCTATATAGGGAAGAGTGGAGCAACTGAGGAAGCTAACTTGTGTTTTTCCACATGTAGTGTAGACATCATCAATAAAGTTGCAAGTGAAAGTAAAATCCCCAAAGCAACAAAAGTAAAATAAAAATAAAAAGGATATATCCTGCCCTTCAGCAAAACAAACAAACAAACAAAAAACAACAACCAAAAAAACCTAGAATTTTAAAAAAGTCATGTTACTTAAAAATAGTGGTCTCTTTACTCTAAAAGATACTTTAAAACTCTGCACACACAAGTATATTTTGACTAAATGTTTTGATTTTGGTGGTATTTTACTTAAATATTTACACCAGAGTTTTAAAACTGTAAAAAAAAAAAACAAGGAGAAAGAAAGAAAAAAAGAGAGAGATAAGAAAAAAGTAAAGTGAAAGAATTGCTGAAGGAAAACATTAATAGGGCTACTTGAGGCTTTAATAGAAGTGTAATTGGTTGGGAAGTAAGTTTAGACTAAAGATCTCGATCTGACTGCATTCTTCTTTTTAAGGTATGAGAATAAGAGGTAGTTAAAATAAATGGTTGGGGGTCATGTTTTTATTGTACAAGATTGTTACAGAATTATTTTGGGTTTCTGTTGATATCCAAATGATTTCAATCCGTGTCATTGGCTAGGATAGAAATAAATAGTTCAGATGTTCCACTCTGTTGATTTGAGACGTTGCAATATATTCAATCTTACAGAGAACTGCCAGGCACTAGTGAGAATGTTAAGGTTCCAGTCATACAGATTGTTGTTAGGGCAAAGATCCAGTTTTGGTGTGAAAACAGAATGCTGAATATGAATTTTGACTAGGAGAGGATTCGCATGTGCTATAATCCATGGGGCCAACCAGGGGTATAGTCCATGGCTATAGCTGGGTAATTGACTGGAATGGCTTGTCTGAATAGATGTAAGCCGATTTGAAATGATGGAGAGTGAAGCCCTGCTGGGAACCTATGGCAGGATATGAATGAATGCAGTGGCTGATGCCAGAAAGCAAGAATTAAGCCTCCTGAAAACCAAGGATGTGTGACCATGTACCAGGAGTGAATCCAGAAGCAGAAGCCAAAACAAGATCAACAAGGAACAGCTGTCACTATAGTAAAAGCAGGTAGGAAAAAGGAGGCAGAAAATATAACGAGGTTGTAACTAAGGATCTCTGGGGGTAGCTTTAGGAAGCACCCACATATGTTCCATAAAATACTCAGGTGGACATTATATACTGCTGTATTTATGTCCTTTCATTCAATATGCTTGTGTTAATTATTTCCTTAGAGTTATGGCCCAGACCAATGTATCACCACACCTATAGTATTTCTGGTAGAAAGGACCTGATTTACAGTTCACATTCACCAGAATCGGTTCAGAAACTCAATAAAGTTTACCTTGTAGATTAATATCATCAGATTTCTCATAGGAAAGTAAATGGGAAACCCAGCAAATTATAGTATAAATACACAACAAAACTATTTTGAAATCTATATGTCAGGTTAGGACCTTCCTCCTTTGAAATAAGCTGTCAGTGCTCTAGATTGCAAAGCCTGGTTGATTCTAACAGAGGTGATATATACTTGCTTTTTTGAGTCAGAAATGTACATAGGTCAACAAAAAATATGTGATCTAAAACTTTTTGAAAATAGGTTTTCCTCTGCTAATGGAAATGAGACAATACTCTTTGTGCTGTAAATCACCCAAGCTACTGAATCGTCTTTCCTTCCTCTATCAAATTCTCTTCTCCATCCTGGCAGCCAGCTAAAATTCCCTGGCCCCCAGAGTCTAAGTCATAAGTCCAAATTTAGCACACTTGAATGAAGTGCCTTTTATAGGATGGAATTCTCTATTATAATTTGAAGTGGAAAAAAGTTATTATAAGCAGTAAACCTTTGATTGTAATAACATGGGCTTGGAATTTATAATAACTAGTTCTGAAACTAGCCATACTGCTTAGTCGGTGTGTGGGCTTCTAGCAAGTTACTTCCCCTCTCTATGCTTTAGTTTTCTCCTTAGTAAAGACATAATAATAGTACTCACTCCATAAGGTTTCAGTAAATACTGTAACAATGCACACAAAATAGTTAAGAAGTACATGGTATACGTTACTTCTTGCAGAAATGCAAGTTAGCCAGTAGTAGTAATAGATGTAGTAGCGACACTAGCAGGAGGGCTGCCAGATTTAGTAAATAAAAACAGGACATCCAATTAAATGTGTTTATTTTATTATTTTTATTGTGGTATGATTGACAAACAATGTTTAAAGAGTATAATGCAATAGTTATAACTTTATTTGCAAAATGGTTTCTTCAATAAAATTAAGTAAACTGTCACCCCTAATATTTAATTTCAGATTAGCCAGGGGTAATTTTCTATTATATTTCAAATACTGATGATTGGCTATAACAGCAGTGATACATACTTGTAATTATTAACAAATTATGCTAAGAAGTGATTTGTTGCTTATATAAAATTTAAAATTAATTAGGCATCTTCTATCATACCTTGTATCTAGGAAGTAGTAAAGTACATCCAGTTTAAGAGCTTAACATTGCTCATTCTAAAGAAGACCAGAGAAGAGGCTCATAGAACAAGTTAATTTCTTTTTCATAATGTAAGGGATTATGTAATTTCTAGGAAAGTGACTAGTTTTCATGACACTTGAAATGTTGAAAGTTTTAACAATTGGATGAAAATACATTTATCATCTTGTTGATCTCTTCATGAAGTCTGGTTTACTGTACATGACACTATAAGGAGTCTTCAAAAAGTTCATTGAAACTGCATATTATGAAAAAATATCTACACGAATTTAAACATGACGCCAAAATAAACTCTTACTAACCTGTAATTACATGTCCAAATGGGATCTAATTTAAGACACTAAGAAGATAAGACATCAGTTCGAAAACAGTCCCCATCAGAGCAACATGAATTCTGCTAAAATTGAAGCAACAACAAATTTCAAATTTATGATAAAGCTTTGGTGGACCAATGGTGAAATTATGAATGTTTTACAGAAAGTTTATGGGGACGAAGCCCTAAAGAAATCAGCAGTTTAAAATAATTAGTTTTAAGAAAGGATGAGACCTTAACCATGATGTCCACAGTGGCAGATCATCCATATCAATGTGCAAGAAAAATATCTTGTTCTTGCCCTAATTGAAGAGGATCAATGAATAATGGCACAAACAACAGTCGACACTATAAACATCTCAATTGGTTTAGCTGATATAAATTCTTATTGAAAAATTAAAGTTGAGCAAACTGTCCACTCAATGGGTGCTAAAACTGCTATGCCCAGATGAGCTGCAGACAAGAATAGAGTTTTCAATGAAAAGTTGAAACAAGTGGGATCAAAATGGTGACGGATTCTTTGACAAATTTAACAGGCGATGTAACATAGCTTTACCAGTATGGTCCTGAAGATGTAGTAGCACAATCAAAGAAGTGGCTACCAAGACATGGAAATGGTTCAGTCAAGACAAAAATAGGCCTGTCAAGGGCAAATGTCATGACAACAGTCTTATGGGATGGATATTCAAGACATTTTGCTTGTTGACTTTCCAGAGGGCCAAAGAATTATAACTTTGTTTTTTATGAAAGTGTTTTGAGACAGTTAGCTGAAGCATTCACAGAAAAATTCCTGTGAAATATTCACTAGGGAGTCTTTCTCAACCCTGACAGTGGTCATGCTCATTCCTTTCATCAAACAAGGGTAATTTTGTGAGAATTTCAATGAGAAATCATTAAACAGTGACTCTACAGTACCGATTTGTCTCTTTCCGACTCCTTTATATTTCCTAATCTTAAAACATATGCAAAATGCACCCATTTATTTTCAGTTAATAATGGAAAATTACTGCATTCATATGGTTAAATTCCTAGAATCCTCTGTTGCTTAAGCCTGGACTTAATGGCTAATATCATCATATACAAACATGTGTTGAAATTGCTGAAGTCTATATTGAGAAAGAAAGCTTGTATTGTTCTTTTTTTTGTAATTCAATTTTTTCACAAACTTTTTGAAGTGCTCTCATATTTATTAGGCATAAACAGTCTATACAGGGTGAGCTGTGCTGAACTCTGCCACTTCCTTTCCACATTTTCTTCACTGTAGGGTCAAGAAACTTTGGTGTCAAGTACCTCTCAGTGGCATTATTACATATGTTTGAACATAACTTTGTGCATCCTTCTTCAGCATAGAAGCAAAAGATTCTGTTTCACTATTAAAATGGATTATGTCTATAAAACAGCCCCATAATGGCAGTGGTGAATAGTGAGAAATCCCAAGTGATAGAGGAATTTGGGGCCAGAGACAGGATCACATAGTGGGGTCACCATGGTGGCGTTGTTCTTATATTTTGGTGGAATTTGTCCAACATGAGTTTCTCATTTATATTTTCAAAGATTTTTAATATGATGCATAGGTGATTGTTTTATAGAATAGACACAAATCTGTGTATATATTAAAAAGGAGAAAAGCAATTATTCACTAATCTCAATAGGATATTTTAGATTGTGTTAGTTCATTCTCATGCTGCTAATAAAGACATACTTGAGACTGGTATAAAGAAAAAGAGGTTTAATGGACTCAGAGTTCCACATGGCTGGGGAGGCCTCACAGTCATGGCGGAAGGCAAAGTCACATCTTACATGGCAGCAGACAAGAAAGCTTGTGCAGGGGAACTCCTAGGTATAAAACCATCAGATCTCCTGAGACTTACTTGCTACCATGAGAACGTTATGGGAGAAACCATCTCATGATTAGTTTATTTCCACCTGGCCCCACCCTTGACACATAGGGATTATTACAATTTAAGGTGAGATTTGTGTGGGGATTTAACCAGGTTTTATCTTGGGTGCTGGTGAGGTACAGTACGTCTGAGAGAATGCTGTGAGTTTTTGGTTTTTGTTTTGGTTTTTGGCTTTATTCTTTAAAGAATAAGCGATGGGACTATTGCAGGTGTGCCGTATACTTGTAAAAGTAAATATCAAACTTAAGAAGTGTTGCAGAAAGGTGATTTTATTTAGGTAGAGAAAAAGAGAAGAAGAATATCAAAGATACAGAAGCATTTCAAGGTAATTGACTTTATGTCAACATGATTACTGAAATTAGTAGAAATATTCAGGGACTGAGTAAAATCATGGTAGACAGAAAAGCAAGTCATTTGTTCAGTTAAAATTTGTCCATAGTATATACAGAAACAAGATATTAAGTCAACTTGTTTTGAACTGTTAAAGGGATCAAGGTACTCATTGTATAGAAAATGAAAATATAAAAGCTAAAGTCATTAGTAAAATATTAGATTACATTTTATAAAATAGTATCTACAAAGTATGAATATTTGTGAGATTCAAAATAAAGCTTTATGAAGTCAATTCCAAGCAATTAAAATTAGACTATAATTCAACACTTCTTAAAATGTAAAAGCTCATATAAAAATTAATCATTTATACACAGCAGCTCATTTTAATTTGACTTAGGTACAGATACATGCATACACTTGAACACTTAATTTCATGTTAATATTTTATTTAAAAAATATATCCAAACTATGATTATATATGTGCATGTATGCTCTCCAAGTGTATAATATATAATATATATAGTTTGTCTTATATGATCAGTTAATATAAATTATAATTCCAAATAAAATATGTACAATCTATTACCCCTAATGTCAATATAGTTTATATTAAATGCAAAGTTACTGAGAAAATAAAAAGTGGAAAAGATATGAGAAAAATAAGTATTTAAACACAAATCTATTCCATAAGATAATTAAATGGAGAAGACTATAGTTAGCTATATTTTTAAATACAATTCAACATATGAAGCTTTGTGGAATCTAAATTATTCTCTAATTCTATAGGATTCTCTTATGACACATTTCAAATCCAAAAATGTCCAGCTAGATTTTCTAATATAATCATAATGTGCCTTGACCAGATATCAGAAAGGGGTCTTTATAAATATCTATAACATTTTTAAAAGACAATGAAAGTTATTTAGTATTAAATTAGTTGAATATCATATGAAGTAATATCAGATGATACAGCGTACCATTAGTCTTCTCAAGGGCCATTTATATAAAGCATTTATCTTTATAAATCCTCTATGCTCTCATAGACAAATAATTTCTTTAAAATTATAGCCTTCAAATGACCTTTCCTTGCTTAGGCATCACTAAAAATATTACTACCTACTTACAGCAAATGAAACAGAATTTTTACATTTCTTATTCACATTTTCTTTTTACTTAACTATGTTTTCATTGAAAATAGTAATATTTCTTTTTCTATATAAAAAGAAAGTTATACCCTAAAACAATTTTGCAAAATATCTGCTCTCAGTGTTAAAACAGGTGAAACTTTGTGAATGATTTTACACTCCCCTGAATGTTATTTTATATAATTTCTTTTCAAAATCAAAAGTCATACAGGAAAATTACGCCTATCCACTGGCCTATCCACTCCACCAGTACTGATTTTTTTCTGCAAAGGAAAGCAAGTGCGTCTTATAACTTGCATGCTCTGAAAATCATTTCTATAAAAGAAAAAGAAATTTACAAAAGCTTTGAAAGGACACTGTTGCATTAAGAGATCCTTTAAGCACATTTTTACTTTAAAAGAAATATCATGGATTTTCAATGAACGCTATCTTAATCAGCTAAGGTTATTATTAAAAAAAAATACCATACAGTGGGTAGCTTAAGCAACAGATATTTATTTCTCACAGTTTTGGATGTTGTGAAGTCCAAGGTCATCAACCTTTGTCAACAAGTCTGGTCCCTGGTGAGTTCTCACTTTCCGCCTTGCTGATGGCTGCCTTCTTGTTTCAGCCTCACATGGTAGAAAGACAGAGAGAGCTCTGGTGTCTTCCTTTGATTATAAGAACATGAATGGTTACATCATTCTACTCTCTATCACCAGGGATTCAATTGTTTTAATTTTTAATTCCCACAAATAAGTGAGAAGTTGTGAAATTTATCTTTGTCTCCTGGTTCTGCTTATATTTAAAAACTTCTCAGATGGCACATTGCTTGCTTTTTCATAAGTTATCATCCTCATGTAATTTATATCATTATATACTTTATAAAGTATTGCTTTTCATGGCTTTCTAATAGACAGTTGTTCACAGGATCAATTATTTATTTAAGAATTGCCTAATTACTTACATTTCCAAGGTTTCCATAATTGATTTAGTGAATGGAACTCAATTACAAAATCCTACTGAAAGTTGACTCAATTTTTACTATAAAGCAATTGTGATCAATTTTGGACAAATAAGACTGTGGTAGTGAATACTAGGGTGTCAACTTGACTGAATTGAGGGAGCCTAGATGGCTGATGAAGCACTATTCCTGAGTGTGTATGTGAGGGTGTTTGCTGGAGGAGATGATATTTGAGTTAGTGGACTAGGAGAGGAAGATCAACACTCACTGTGGGTGGGCACCATGGAAGTGGCTTTCAGTGCAGCTAGAACAAAGCAGGTAGAAGAAGGGTGATAAGTAGCTTGCTTGCTGAGTCTGCTTGCTCTCTCTCTCTCTTCCCCTACTGTGCCAGATGGTTTGCTTATTCTCCTCCTGCCCTTGGGCATCAGACTCCAGGTTGTTTGACCTCCAGATGCTGAGAAGTGCACTCATCTTGGGTGCATGAGACTTGGGCATTCCACCCCGGACTTATGGCTGCACAGTCAATTTCCCTGGTTTTGAGGCTTTCAGACTTAGGACTCAGACTGAGTCAGGCTACTGGCTTCTCTCTTTCCCCAGCTTATAGATGGCCTATTTTGTAACTTTATCTTGTAATTATATGAGCCAATTCTCCCTAATAAACACACACACACACACACACACACACACACACACACACACACACACACCAATATGTATATATCTATATATAAGTTTGTCTGAGGAAATAGCAATAGCATCCTGAGGCAGCTGCCAGGCAAGACAATGGTGATTCTCCTCAGAACCCAATCTCACCACCCTTCTTTGCCTCTAGACCTGTACATACATATATTACCTAATAAACACACACACACACACACACACACACACACACACACACATCCTATTGTGTCTGTCTCTCTGGAGAACTGTGACTAATACAGATTTTGATACAAGGAACCAGATCATAAAGGTTCTAGAGAAATAGAATCTTAAGGATGAATCTCTTTAGTTGGGTTGGGGTTTCAGAAGTTGGCTCTCTGATTTGACGAAACCTAAAATCTCTAAGGACTTTGCTCTTAATAGTTCAGAGAGCACTGACAGTCATTTGCAGAGGCACATACCTAGCCTAAAAGTTTCTAAGGGTGCCCAGTGAGAATCTTCTCTTCTGAAGACAAAGGGTTGAAATTTCTGAAAAATCAAACACAAGCTCTCATCTGTGAGTGGCTGGCCAGCAACAAATGGTGAACTTTCAGCCTTGCTGAGCGTTAACTGTTAAAGTGATGGCATTGGTTAGGAAAAAATTTGACCAGGAAAAAATTTGACCACGTAAGTTGGAATGGAGATGTGTGGGAGGACCCCGATCAAGCTGGGGATACTGAACTCCTAAATTCTGATGAGCTAATTTTGCCAGAGGAAGTGACTTCTCTACACTCTACGATGGCAATATTCCATCCCTGACCCAGGTTGTTATCAGCCTGTCCACCTTTGTCTGAGGATATTAACCCTGCACTGCCTGAGGAAATAGTAATTGCCTCCACCCAGACAATTGTCAGACAAGACAATGGTGATTCTCCCCAGGACCCACCCCCATCATCCCTCTTTGTTTCTAGACTTATAACTAGACTCAAGTCCCAGCAGGCCCGTAGAAGTGAGAGTGCTACCCACGAACAAGTGTGCTATGCTCCAAAAGAACTGCTTGAATTTTCTATTTTCCATCAGCAGACATCTGAAGAACAGATTGGGTATGGACATTAAATGAGATGGTTTGGCTGTTTTGTCCCCTTCAAATTTTATATTGAAATGTGACCTCTAATGTTGACAGTGGGCTTAGTGGGAGGTGTTTGGATCATGACAGCTGGTCCCTCATGAATGCCTTAGTCCTGTCCTCAAGGTAAGGAGTCAGCCCTTGCTCAGTTAGTTCATGTGACATCTGGTCCTTTAAAGGAGTCCGGACCTTCCCCTTGTCTGTCTTGCTTTAGCTCTCTCCATGTGATATGACTTCTGCTTTGCCTTTGAAAGCACAGCAACAGGAAATAATCTGAGATTAGATTTCACTTTAGCTTTACTTTCTCCATTGTCAGAACCAAGCAGCAACAATATCTTTACACCTGTTGCCAATTGATGTCTGACTATGTGATCCTGTGTCTATATGAATGACTTTTCACTCATAATAATTTTGAATGAATTACATATTCTTGTAATACACCCTGCATTAATAAGCGCATTCTTTAGTGTGACTGATTATAAACATACATACACATACACAGAGTTGTATGTGCTAACAGTTTTGCTGATGAAGAAAGTGAGGCACACAATTTTTAAATAAATTTTCTAATTCCATGAAGGAAGTGAGAGAGCAAGATTAAAAATCTAACTGCTCTTCTCTCAATCCCACTGTAAATATTACCTTTCCAACAAAGTTTGAAACATCATATTTTCACATGTTTTAAGAATAGTAAATATTTTCATAATAACCCTCCTTGGTATTTTCAATTTAATGCCTTGGTAAAAAAATTAGTTTGAGACAGTTGTATAAAATATGTCAGAATTTGAAAAAGGTTAAGAAGATATCTCAGAAATCATTTCCACTGATCTCTCATTAGATGTCAAGAAACAAACAAATAACATGACACTTTGGTTCAAAAAGACTTTTAGTAAAGTAGGAGTTAGCAAATTCACAATGAAATTAATTCACTCAGCAAACATTAATTGAATGAACATAACCCCTGGTAGGTTAAGACATCTTGGATAAGGAAATCTTAAGATCTGCGGTGATTGCAAATTAGTTGATACAGCATGAAAATAGAACTAGTACTTATTATATTGTGCTATTGGGAATGAAGAAACATTTTACAATGGAATCATCTCAACTGCAAGTGAGTTTTCAAAAGATTAATACCCTAGGGATATTGAAAAATAAACCCAGTGAAATGATTATTAAGCATACAAACCATGACTGCTGATTGTAGTCCTAATACAGAATGCTTCTAGAGAATTTTAATGAAGGCTGAAAGAACTTCATGTAATAATACATCCCTTTATGTAACAATGAGAAAATCTGAGAGAAATAAATGAGAATGTTCAAAATAGCATTCAGTACATTTTTCTTACCTGTAAAATAAATTCATTAAGTCAAACAGTATCATATAAAACATTATGTATTTTAAATAATTTGAAATCACAAGCTCATCTATATATTTTATTTAAAAAAATTAAAGCTGGGTAAAATATTAAAATAACCAACATACTTTAAACTGAAAATCTCTGTGTTTTAGATTAAAAACTTTGAAGGCAAACGTTAATAATATGAACCCAGTGCGATGTGAACCCATAAATGTTTGATTACTTTTATTAAATATATATTAAAGCATCATATTAAATATTTGCTTTAGGGTATGCCCTTACTTTTTGAGTATATATGTGTATTGAGCATGAAAGCTAATTATACTGCTCATATCCAAGGTATCAATCAAGCAGCTTTTATTACTTAACCATGTATATAAAGGAAAAGAAGGCAAAACAAAATATTTTAAGTGTTATTGAAAACTGCTATATGTTTTTGTGAAATATTTAATTATTTCCAGTTAAGCAACCCAAAATCTATACAAAGTCCAGAGAATTCATTCAAAATATAAATTTAAATTATAAATAAATA
Source organism: Cheracebus regulus (assembly GCA_963574635.1). Lineage (NCBI taxonomy): Eukaryota > Metazoa > Chordata > Mammalia > Primates > Pitheciidae > Cheracebus > Cheracebus regulus. The sequence goes on from CAUYQU010055979.1 coordinate 20,240, forward strand.
TCTCATGCCAAAGATGATTATTTATTTTAAACATTTGTAGACCATTAAAATGTTTAATATATAACTTAAAACTATCACATGCCAGTTCTTTATAATCACAGATGTCCATTTCTGTAACATGAAATAAGAATTTTAATGATACATCTTTTAAACATAGATGCAACTTTCTCTCTTTATACGTTGTTTTGTAGCAGTTATTTCTTCATTGCAGTACTTCAGTGCATACTGCATCAACTTATGGCAGCAAACATATGGTCTCTTTGCCTTAATATTTCTCTCATTTCGGTAGCACACTTGGCCAAAGTTAGACTCAAAGCGCCAGGGCAATACTATCCCCAGGAAGCAACTTTCAACCAATGACTGATGATAATAGTTGTATAGGCTGGGCACAGTGGTTTGCACCTGTAATTCCAGCACTTTGGGAGGCCAAGGTGGGAGGATCACGGAGTTAGGAGATTGAGACCAACCTGGCCAACTTGGTGAAACCCCATCTCAACTGACATACAAAAAATTAGCTGGGAGTTGTAGCGGTTGCCTGTAGTACCATTTACATGGGTGGCTGAAGCAGGAGAATTGCTTGGACTCTGGAGGTGGAGGTTGCAGTGAGCTATCATGCCACGGCACTCCAACCTGGGTGACAGAGGAGAGTCCATCTCAAAAAAATAAATAAATAAATAAAAGTTGTATATATAACCCAGTAGCTTTCCTTTGTGGCAGGAAGTAACTCTGAGATGTATATTCTAAACTGACTTCAGGAATTTTCTCAACAAAGTTAAGCTTCGGTCACCCACAGTGTTAGCTGTATTCATAAAGTCACTTACATTCACCATTATGTTCCTGTCTCTTCTCTCATCAACCTTCGTTTCCAAAGCATTATTTCTCCCACCTTCCTAACAGACACCTTTCACACAAATCTTTGTCTCAAACGTTGCTTCTGGAGAATTCAAACATAGGCACACTCTCTACCAATATTCTGACTTGCAATATTACTATTATCTAAGACAAAGCTTAGACCTTTCAGAACAATTCCAATGGTGGGGATATTACTTCCTGAGCCTGAATCTCAAAATGCAAAGAGTTTGGCACTAGTAAGCCTGACAACTATCTTGACTATTTGTATACAAAGAAACATTAACTATAGATTCGAGTTCAGTGTTACCATTACATTGTCAGTAAGAAAAATCTATTTTGCTCTCCTCAAAGTAATTTAATTTTAGATCTATAATTATCAAGCAAATTATTTCAAATAACTGCAAATTGCCATGAATTTTCACATGAGGGTATTTTCACAGTGAGGGTGTTTAGTAGTTGCAGTAGATTAAAGATAAGCACTTATCTTTTTGGCACTGTTATCCTCTTGAGGTGGGTTTACTCACTTCCTCTTGAATCTGATCAGAGTTTTGGACTGCTTTGAGAAATTTGTGGCAGAAGTGACGCTGTGCCAATTTACAGACCCAGTTCTGTCTCCTGGAGTCCAGCCACCATGCCATGAGAAACACAAACTGCCTGTAGAGAGATCCCTAAGGAGAGGAACCTCACCCCTGACCTACTGGAACAGTCAGCTCAGCAAACAGTTTCCAGCCACGTAGGACAGTCAACTTGAAAGTAGATCCTCAGAGCCCAGTAGAGCTTCCCTGCTCATAATGCATGGAACAGGATAAGCTGCCCAGTAGAGCTGAATCAATGGCCCACAAAAGAAAGAGTAAAATAAAATATCTATTTGAGGCAACTAAGTAATAAAGTAATTTCTCATACAGCAATTGATAATTATAAAGGTAAAATTCATGGCTTCATGAATATTCTTTTTTTTACAAATATATGCATACTTTTGACAGCCAATAACACTTTAGATACTTGTTGGTGGTTTGAGATTCTGATAATGTTTCCACATATAAAAGCAAAATCACTAGGATTTAATAATGTTGTACTATGAGAAAACTTCTAATTCCAAACAATAAATAGGAAACCTAAATTTTATGATATATAAATGCTGTTGACTTGAGGAATTTAAACAGTATTCCTTATTTGGTTATTGTGTTCTATATAAAGCAAGGATACAATTTAAGTGCATTTTGCATGGCAAGTCTTTTTCAGTATTTTGGTAATGTTCAATGACATGTAATTAAATATTCATAATTTCACCTGAGGTGCTAGAAAAGCCTTATGTATTTTTTCAGCAACTTGTTAAGACATATGTGCCCTGAAGACCAAAATGACTTGCAAGTTGTTACACTCTGTAGTTTAAATGCATATTCATAACTCACATAGATAAGATGTATTTAAACAGTAGAGTGATAAAATAAATATTTCATATAGTTTTATAAAACATGTAAGGAAAAACAGTGGGATAAAATGATAGCATCTCTGCAAAATTTTCATTCTTTATGGTTATGCATAAGAAGTAATTATACCAATCAGATCAAGACAGTCCTAGAAAAATTATTATTTTAAAAATTAATAAAGCAATAATATCACCTGACATACACCAAGTGCTTCCTATGTAATGTACATTTTTCTTAAAATATGTCTAATCATTGAATGAAATTTATTAAACAGATCACTATTAATATGAATGAGAAAATCAATTTGCTCTAAGCAAATGTGAAAATTTGCTCTAAGCCTCACAAACAGTAATCCAAAGCACTGGCAACTTCTGAAGACACATGCGCCCTCAAGACCAAAATAACTCACAAGTTGCTACACTGTAGTTTAAACACATATTTATAAATCACATAGATAAGATGTATTTAAACAATAGATCTCTGAAATACATATTCCATGCAGTTTTCTCTCTTTTCTCTCTGACTACAATACTAGATACATTCCTGTATATCACATCATCTTTTTACCTTTATATATGTTGGTCATTAAAAGAATCATCATTCTTGTATCACTCACCCTGTGTATAGTGTTTGTGTGGTTTTTAAATTCTTTTTCTTCACACAGAAACATTTTTTTCCCTCTCTCGGGACAAACTTTTATATGTATTTCTCCAGCAGCTGGAAGAGATGCTTGGGAAAATTACAGTTGAGAATATATAATACATTATATATTAGATAGCAGTCTCTATGTCTCTCTCATTCATTAACTTACTTCCTTATTTTTCTTTTGACTGAAGGTTTAAATTTAAATTTCAAAGTAGCACAGGCAATTACAATAAGTGGAGTATTAAAAAGTATATAAACAATTTTAAAACTCAAGTAAAAATCTGGTACAGTCTCTCACAAATATTTACAAATTATGCACACAGATAATACTTTTCCCCAAAATGAGTCTCTACTGGTTTAATAAATTATTTCTTTTAATAGGTAATGAAAATGCATGCAATGACTAGCTATGTAATCAGTCATCTCTCTCCATGGACATTCATATCATTTACTTTGATTATATTTTAATACCATAGTAAACAGCACAGTAATATAAACTAGAATTGTTTATGTAAGTGCATGTGTGTACATTTGTGTGTGTGTAAGGAAGCCTGATTATAAAAATGATTTGGCACATATAATTCCATTTGTTTTACTCTTTTTAAAATTATTAATACTCCCAAAATCAGTTGCTTAAAATATTAAACAATCAGACATAAAAATGTTTATTTTTCTATTCTACATTTTCCTAGCCACTACTTAACAGAGCTGGGTCTTCAAGAGTAAAATAAATAGAGGTCTGCTTTGGGAAAATCTAGGTTTTACTCATGAAACATCACAGTGAGAAGGGGAGAAAAATAGCGTTTACAATGGTTTTGTTATCTGCAGTGCATATGAGGAAAAATGGAGAGTTACAGGCAAATGAGATGTTAGTTGAAAATAAAATTTTAAAAATATTTTTTAATTTGGAAACTTTTCGTGTACTCTTTTTTTTTTTTTCCTTTGAGACAGAGCCTCACTTTGTCACCCAGGCTGGGGTGCTGTGGTGTAATCTCTGCCTCCTGGATTCAAGCAATTTTCATGCCTGAGCCTCCCAAATACCTGGGATTACAGGCTTGTGCCACCACGCCCAGCTACTTTTGTATTTTTAGTAGAGGTGGGGTTTTAGCATGTTGCCCAAGCTGGTCTTGAACTCCTGTTCTCAGATGATCCGATCACTTTGGCCTTCCCAAAGTGCTGGGATTATGGGCTTGAGCCACTGTAGTTGGTTTCACGTACTCTTGAAGAATAAAATACATTATTTAATTGATTTTGTAAACTTACATTTAATTTTATGTGACACTACCCCAAGTTTGGATTTTTGGTGATGGTAAGATATATTAATAGCATGTCCTCATATGATAATGTTTTTTGTTTTTCTACATAACAGAGTAGCTGAGGTGAGCTTCCTCACTCCACATACCCATTATTTAGGTTGACTTTGATTTCATGCTTTATAGTCAAATATATGCAATTTACTAATACAATTCACTTCAGAAACCTGTGTTAAGTTGTAGGATCAGCCCTCACAAAAGAGAAATATACACAGTAATACAACATACAGACAAAATAATATTCTATAAATTTTAGTGTGATTTGCAGTGAAAATAAGAATTCATTGAAAAGATTATTATTTAGAAAAAGAAATCATGTTTTTGGATGATAATTTTAATATGCTTTTCCCAACAAAGCATAGTTTACAACTAAAAAGCATTCTAATAGCTTTTATTATCATTGTTATTTTTTTTACACTTTCAAGAACTGAAAACCAAGTGTATATTTGTATGAAAATATGCTGCTTTTCTTTAGTCTAATTTTTCAAGCCTACTTTACTATGCCAGACTGTTTCCATATTGATAGCTACCCAATACTTCAGTTTTTAATTTTAATTGATAAATCTAATACATTTGAAATCAATATTGTTTATTGAAGAACAAGAAATTATTGTCCAAATAATAAAGTTGTGTTATATACTGTTTCTAAACTTTTATTTTGGTGAGTCATTGCCTGACCCACATAGCAGAAAAGCAAACAAGAAAGAATAAATCAATGATGTCCTATCTTAAATAAATCTTATGTCCCACCAACATGTTGCCTAAGTGATTTATAGTATTTTAAGCTGTATTTCTGGATGTTGCCTGAAAGGTCAACTAAGCTAAATCCTTCACTCTATACATGACATGAAGATGCTGTAGCCCAGAAAAGAAAGGTAAGTGGTTTCATAAAAAAAAAATTACTTTTTGGATTTTTTTTTAACTGATTTATCTTACTATAAACAGCTGGCAAGTTTAGAGTAAAAGTCATTCCTCTGTCTTCTAACTCCAAGTTTATTGCTATTTTTACTGGGTTATAGGAGAAACATGTTATAGTGAGTCACAATGTGGCTAGCTAATTTAGGGACAGCTCTCGGCTGAGTGTGGTGGCTCATGCTTGTAATCTCAGCACTTTGGGAGGCCGAGACAGGTGGATCGCGAGGTCAGAAGATTGAGACCATATGGCTAACACAGTGAAACCCCGTCTCTACTCAAAATACAAAAAATGGTGGCACGCACCTGTAGTCCCAGCTACTCGGAGGTTGCAGTGAGCGGAGATCGCGCCATTGCACTGCAGCCTGGGCAACAGAGCAAGACTCTGTCTGAAAAAACAGACAGTTCTCTCTCTCTCACACACAGTCTCTCACATACACAGACACACACACACATGCCCACACACAGACACACAATAACAGAAAGATAAGAGTAAGACCATAAAGGAATTCATAACACTATGAGACCTACGGGGAACAAAAAATAGATGCTATTGCCTAGATGACATTACTTGATACTCCTTGCCTAGAAAAATAATGGAAAAAGTAAAACAAAACAAAACAAAAAAAACATTTAAATATCAGCTTTGCATAATAGCAATAGTTAGCTCAAATTCATAAATGAAACAGTACTATGAGGATAAATAACTTCACTATTGTCAGGCCTCCAAGTCCAAACCTGGCCATTTTAACCTTGGTGACCCGGATGCACACCTCTGGATGGTCCCCAGGAGCCAGAAAGTCTGAATTAACCACAGGTGAACAGGTAGCAACAGAAAGACATGAAACAATGTGTTTCTGCCTCAACTAATTGCTCTGCAATCTGTAACCATTGTTCCTGTTCAGTCTTATGAAAACCTCCCCCTAGACATCGCGTTTCCCCAACCCCTGTAATTATGATTACATAGTAAATCATTACTGCACCCTCCCCTCTAATTGCAACCTACACCCCACCACCCTTATGATCATGCCTGCTTGTAATAAATGACTGCTACCCTTGTGATCATGCATCTCATGACACCTTTCTCCCCAATATAGATTATCACCTTTAGCTGACCATTTGCTCCAACCTATATAACCAATTCCCTCTCCTATCCCCTTTGCCCAACTCCTTTCTCTGATTTGGCCCGCTTGCACCCAAGCGTGAAATAAATGGCCTGGTTGCCCACACAAAGCCTGCCTGGTGGTCTCTGTACGTGAGAGACACGTGTGACAACTATCACTACCAGAATAATTTGTTCTTGAATTATTATATTCTAGTTTTGGTAACTTATAACTAGGTTTGCCATTTCTGCCAACAGAATAACAACCTTTATATTTTGGCTTTGTTTTCAATGTTCTCATTAGTCTCCAATGGAACTAAAATCTACCAACACTGAACAAGAATTAACTATCATGTTAGGGTTTATGAGCAATCTAAATATTAAAAGACACATTAAGAGACTCCATGCTTACAAAGAAACTGCAAGGAAATTGAACAGGAGCTCTCTTGCTTTACATCCTGTTAGCCACCCACCTCCTTAGTGTTCCCATTCTGTCATCAAGACTCAGGACTGAACTCAGTGATTCAAGTTGCCTAGATAAGAATGTTGCATTGCATTTGATAGTCACCTGAATACTGGCTAATCAATGAATACAGATCATATTCTCTGGATGCTGGTGCAGTTATGTAAACACATCAGTCACTGTGTTTACATAACTGGTAACCTCATCCTCTTTGAAGAACATTGTACAAAATGTGGACATATGCTTTTTAATCAGATTCAATGTAACATGTAGGACCTCAATTTTTGATATTTGGCTGCTGACAGCTTATAAGCCACAATTCTCACACTACCCTTTTATTCCCCATTCTGGGCAAGCTGGTAAGAAAGTCTGAGTGCTCCTTTGACAAAAGTTATAATTTATTTATTTATTTTGAGATGGAGTTTTGCTCTGGTTGTCCCGGCTGTAGGACAATGGCATGATCTCTGCTCATGGCAACCTTCACTCACCTCTTTAAGTACAAGCGATTCTCCTGCCTCAGACTCTTAAGTATCTGCGATAACAGACACCTACCACCACACCTAATTTTTGTACTTTTAGTAGAGACAGGATTTCACCACGTTGGCCAGGCTTATCTCAAAATCCTGACCTTGTGATCCACCCACCTCATCCTCCCAAAGTGCTGAGATTACAGGCATGAACCACCATACTTGCTCCTTACAAGTTATAATTGCAAACCACACATGCTGCTGTCATGGCATAGGAACCCACTAACATCATAAAAACCTAAGCCAGTCTCCTATCCGTGCATTCTCATGCCATTTTCAGACCAGCTTAGGGTTATTTTGCTCTAACGGGACTTGGAAGTCTCACTAGTGAGTTATAGAACTTCTCGTATCCTCTCAGTTTGTGTGTGGTGTCATCTGTCTCAAGATCTGAACTAAATTTGGGGCAGTCTAGTCTTCATAGTGTGGCCATAACACAATATAAACCAGGAGCCACATCTGTGGCTACTGATTCTTGGTATTGATACTGGACTTGTCTCAGTGCCTGCCTATCCTTAGGATTACTTGTTCAATTTCACCTTAAACTCTCATCAAACCCAGGGATCCCTTCAAGACATTCCTATGTTTCCTGAACTTAGTCACAGTATATATCTTTTACATGTATCCGAGGTCCTTTATTTATTTAGGTAGAATGTATTCTTTGCTGTTTCCACATTTTCCATATTTAAGTGGTTAACTGACTAGTCTGTAATCAGAAAGAAATTAAACACTTATGCTAATATACACACTTTATTACTGCATAATTGTGATGATTATTTTTATATGTCAATTTGACTGGGCCATAGGGACAAACATTACTCTAGATGTGTCTGTAAGAGTGTTTCTCCATGAGATCAACCTTTGATTGAATCTGTAGACTGAGTAAATTAGATCACCCTCTAAAGGGGGTGGACCTCATCCAATTAGCAGAAGATCTGAGTAGTACAAAATGACTGTCCTCACCATGAGTAAAAGGAAACTTCTTCCTGACTACCTTGAAATGAAACATCAATTTGGTCCTGTTTTCTGATTCAAACTAAAATAATGGCTATTCCTGGGTCCGAATTATGCTGACGTTTAAACTAGAGCTAGGCATTAGTTTTTCTGAATGTCAGGCTTTTGGACTCAGACTGGAATGACACCCTTGGTTTCCTGGGTCTCTAGCTTGCCAACTCAGAACTTGATTGACTTGTGTGAGCAAATTAGTTGCAATAAATCTCTCTCTCTCTCTCTCTCTCTCACACACACACACACACACACACACACACACACACACATTCACATGCACACACACACATTGTATTGTTCTGTTACTCTGGAGAACCCTAATTAAATAATTTTACTTTCATATTCACTGTTGTTAGTAAGTATTGTTTCTACAGACCTAAGCAGATTTTAATAGCAATTTAAAGACAAATTATCAATAATTTATAGTAAGAATTTTAATTCCACAGATTAGAATAATATCTTCATCAAGGAGTTTGGGGCTCTTTATTTCCCTTCTCAAGATAGGTATAGCCCTTTCCTCACATGAATGACAATTCCTAAAGGCCAGCTGTTTGTTGAAAACAAATTCCTTCATAACATTTGTTGAAAACTTTCAGTAATATTATCTGATTTTCATTATAGTAATTACAGTAGACTGATCATAAGTGCGGGCTTATGTTGGACACATAAACCCCCAAGATAAAGCCCAGAAGCTACCTTTTCATAAAGGACCTAGATAACTGATTTTAGGTTTTGATCTTATAATACAAGACCTCTAGATTCATTTGAATTGCTGTTATTTCACATTTAATATATATGATATTTACTATGTTACTTTAAAAATAAAAGCATTAAAAAATTTTTTAAAAAGGTGTACATACAGATTAGCTGCTGACTCAAAGCTGCTTAGAGGCCAAATTTAAGGGAGATGAAACCTAAGCATTCCAGTTCATAATTTCTATATTGCAGGATTCTATATCTAATTTTTGAAAATATTTTTATGATGCTTGCATTTAACTGAGACTTTGTGTCAGTGTGTATTATGTTTTTGAGGATCCAGTCTAGCCAACATCTATAGGGTAAATAGTACAATAGTAGCATGTAGCTGCTTCGAAGGTATCTTCCAAATTTAATGTAGGTATGTTTTCTAGGCATTTGCTGTTCCAAGGATTGCTTATAATAACTACTGTACATTGCCTTACTGGTTTATTATTTTATTTAATTACAAAGAAGGTTGTATTAATTCATTCTCTCATTTCTATAAAGAAATGCTTAGGACTAAGTAATTTATAAAGAAAAAATTTTAATGAACTCATGGTTCTACAGGTTACAGGAAGCTTGCTGGGGAGGCCTCAGGGAGCTTTTACCCATGATGGCAGGCAAAGTCAGAGCAGTCATCTTCAAATGGCTGGAGCAAGAGGAAGGGGACGGAGGAGGTGCTACACCCCTTTAATCTCATGAAAACTCACTAATATGAGAACAGCCACACTGGGGAACTCTGCCCCCATGATCCAATCACGTCCCAGCAGGCCCAATCTCCAACATTGGGGATGACAATTCGACATGAGATTTGGGTGCAGACACAGATCCAAACCATATCAAATGCCATATGATGCTCTTGCTATAGTATGGATGTTTATGCTCCCCCAAATTTCATAAATTAAGGTTGCTAACCCCCAATGTGACGGCATTAGTAGGTGGGGTCTTTGGAAATGATTAAGTTCTACTTTAATGACTGGGATTGGTGTCCTTATAAAAGAGGCCAGAGGGAAGTTGTCACTTCAGCTCTGTCACAACCCAGTGAAAAGGTGTTATCTATTAGAAAGTGGATCCTACCCCTTGATCTTGAACTTTGCAGCCTCCAGAAATGTAAAAAATAAATTTCTACTGTTTATAAACCACCAGTTTATAGTATACAGAATGGATTTAGATACTTCTTTTATAGAAATTAAGGCCCAATAATAAGCTAGATTGGAAAGTACTGGTATAGTTATAGTTATTGTTTTTGTTTTTTTTCATTGAGACAGAGTCTCGCTCTGTCCCCCAGGCTGGAGTGCAATGGCACAATCTCAGCTCACTGCAACCTCCGCCTCCTGGGTTCAAGTGATTCTCCTGCCCCAGCCTCCTGAGTAGCTGGGATTACAGGCATGAACCACCATGCCCAGCTAATTTTTGTATTTTTAGTACAGACTGAGTCTCACCATGTTGGTCAGGCTGCTCTCGAACTCCTGACCTCTTGATCTGCCAGCCTTGGCCTCCCAAAGTGCTGGGATTACAGGTGTGAGCCACTGTGCCTGGCCTTAGTTATAGTTATTCTAGTGGAAATGTTCATATTTTAACTAGCATTTTTCTCTTGCCCTACTCCTGCTTACCTCGTGCCATGTCATATGCTATCACTATGTTACTACAGCAATGCAGATGTTAAAAATTGACCTGAGTGTTAGAAATTGCTTCCTGTTTTAACTCTGCGTGTAAAGACAGTACCACAGAATATGAATTTTCAAGTTTTGTATCTAATTTCTTACTATCTTATCAATAAACCTCAGTCTTTTACATTTTTTTCAGGAGTAGACCATTTTCTTCACCGAAATACAGTGTTAAAAGTCTTTATTTGGATTGTTCAGAGTAATTACTGTGTTATCCTTTTATCAATATTCATAAATTCATGAATTAAAAATCATATCTCATGTGAACTCACTTGTAACATAAGCTACCGTTTAGTTTTGCATCTTAATAAGAGATAAATGCATTAGAAATAAGAGCATTTTAACAATATACAAAGAGTAGATACACATGATTTATCTTTTGGTAAAGAGACAGATTAATAGGATATGCAGTCATAAAAGTTTTCATGTTATGTATATTTTATTTATTTACCTTATCCTCCAAAATTTTCTAAACACAGTCACCTTCAATATATAGCATTATATACTAGCAATATATACCATAAATTATAACAAATCTTAATATATAGTCTCCACAATCAAATGTAGTTCATAAATTCCTAGATATTAATGCCATCAGAAGTGCCCTTCCTCATTTGTCAGGAAGTTTCGGAGCTAGTCCATGGTTTCCCTTGCCTCTGCAATGTTGAAAGCATTGCGTCGATATGAGAATATTCTCTGTATCAGAAATGTGGAGCAGAGTGCTTATGCTAACCCACAGTGAGTACATATTTTACTACTGAGAGAGTCAGGTTGTTTATTATAGTGACAAAGCCTAAACTATTCTGGATTATGCAGCTTTCTATGTTTTTTTCTTTCTTTTTTTTTTAATATGATACCATTTTATTACAAGATTTGTCTATGATCAATACTGAAAATTTAAACAATATAAAGAAGCATTTAAAAATAAATAAAAACCACTCATAATCCAACCACAAAGTTATATGCCTTCAATCTGTGTCTTTTTTCCCCACATATAGACATATATAATTTTTCATGAGTAGAATCAGACAGAATGTACATTTTTTGTAATTTGTTATTCAATAAAATATAGTTTTCCATGTTGTTAAAAATTCCCGAGTTACATTGACGGCATATTATATTATTTGGTGCATAAATTTTTTTAATTGTACTTTAAGTTCAGGGGTACATGTGCAGATAGTGCAGGTTTGTTACATAGGTATACACATGCCATGGTGGTGGTTTGCTGCATCCATCCCCTCATCATCTACATTATATGTTTCCCATGAATTCTAACAATACGATTGTGAAGTGTTATCCCTAAATAAAAAATGAAGAAAAACACTTTCTTGTTTCAAATAAAAGCTAAATATAGGGTAAAGGAAACACATTTATAGGATTGATTTATTCTGTAATACAGTAAGCAATATAACCAAACAATGTCAAGAAAACTGAGTGAAAGAAGAGAAGGAGTGCCTATACAGAGGAAGTGATATTTTAATTGGAACCAGAAAGATGGGTAGAGTTTTTTCAGATGGGAATAGCAGAAAGTACACAATATTATCAACGAATAAGGTGCATTCCTGTGACAAAACACATGCTGTTAAGGATAAAGAACTCAATGTATGATCGTGGTGATCAACGACATTGGACTATAGAAAATTGTATGCCCTTCATTTTGACATTTTTGAACTCTTGTAGATTTTAGTGGACATTTCTCAGAGGAAAATCTTTCAACTGGAAACATTATGAGTAATAACAATACAGATTCAGGAAATATAAACATTTCAAATATTTACTCATCCAGCAACATCTTTGCTAAAATTTGAATTTCTTAGAATTCTATTTTTAATCATCAATGTATTTTCAGTGTAAAAATACTATTTTTGAGTATTAAAAGTATATTTATTTGTACAAGGTACTGATTTATCTTTATTCAAATATTAAAACAGAATTGACAACATGTAGAACTTATTGCAATTTAAATATTGCAATATATTATTTTATATATAGTATTGAATATGGCAATATTTTAGTTTTTATACCTATTCAAGGTATGGCTTGCAAAAATGATTCTATTTATCTTCTATGTGTCTATATGTCTATTATCTACTTATTCATTCATTTAAAAACAATTTATTATTCTATAAAACCACTTAAGACATATATTCTTACTCTAAGAAATTTACAGTCAGGTAGGATTATACAAATAAATCAATGTTTATTATAAATCAGGGAACATTATTATAGATTTATAGGGATAAAAGAGAAGACAGGGAATTCAGCATATTCTACACAAAGTTTTGAAGCTTAGCCTTACTAGATATAAAATATGGTAAAGTTGTAATGAATTACAAAAGGATAATTAATTATTGAACTAACAAAATATTTTATTAACTTGATATGTTTTCCCCACTTAATGCCTCCATTTTCCCAAATTTCTCCTTTTTCAAATATGCTCAGTTATTTTAAGCATAGGAATCTACCACACATAATCCACCAGATATGTACATAAAATAACACAGTCAAGATTACTGCTGACATCATAAATTTTAAAGAGTAAAAGTCTGCAAATAATTTTAATAGCAAACTACATGAAAAGAACTGAATTTGAATACTTTATAGAAGTGAGGTTAAATATCTTGAATTAAAAGGACCCACATTAATTAATCTTCTAAATACTTTGATAAATAAAAAATGGAAAATAATATATGAATGTGAGCTATTTTATGAAGTTTGAAAATGGATAAAATTAAGCCATATACTTTATTAAGCACATGTACAGGTTATGTAAAGGTTGTAAAAAATATATGTTTACATATAAAGTCATGTGCCACATAACATGCATTGCATACAATGCAATGGACTGCATATATGACAGTAGTCACATAAGATTATAATGGATCTAAAACATTTCTATCACCTAATGACATCATAGCTATCGTAACATCATAGCAAAGCATTATTTGTGTGTTTGTGGTAATGTTGGCATAAACAGACATACTGCATTGTGAGTTGTATAAAAGTCTAGCACACATAATTATGTGTACAGAATGATAATACATGACTATTATACAGGTTTATGTATTTAGAATACTTTACTTTTTATGGTTCTTTTAGAGTATATTTCTTCTACTTATTTTTCTTAAAGTTAACTGTAAAGCAGCCTCAGGCAGGTCCTTCAGTAGGTATTCCTAAAAAAGGCATTGCTATCATTGGTTACAGCACCATTTGTGTTATTGCTCCTAAAGACTTTCCAGTGGCACAAGAAGTGGAGGTGGAAGACATTGATATTGATGATACTGACCCCGTGTAGGCTAGTTCAAAGTGTTTTAGTGTCTTAGTTTAAACAAAAAGTTTAAAAAGTAAAAATAAAATAAAATTGAAAGTTTTAAAAGATAAAAACTTATGAAATAAGGATATAAAAAAGAAAGTATTCTTGTGTAGCTGCAAAACGTGTTAATGTTGTAAGCTAAGTGTTATTTCCTGAGTCAAAAAGTTTTAAAAAAAGTTTATAAAGTATAAGAGTTACAGTAAACTAAGGTTAATTTATGATTGAAGAAGGAATTTTTAAAAATAAATTCAGCATAGTCTAAGTGTACGGTGTTTATAAAGATTGCAGTTGTGTAGAGTAATGTCCTAGGCCTTTACAATCACTCATCTCTCCCTCACTGATTCACCCAGAGCACCTTCCAGTGCTGCAAGCTCCATTCATGGTAAGTACTCTATATAGATGCATTATTTCTTATCTGTTATAGCATATTTTTACTGTACCTTTTCTATGTTTAGATACACAGTTACCGTTGTGTTGCAGTTGTGTACAGTATTCAGTACAGTAACATTCTGTACACATTTGTAATCTGGGGGTGCTAGGCTGTGTATAGCCTAAGTATGTTATAGGCTATTTACCATCTAGGATTGTGTGTGTACTTTTTTATTTTATTTATTTGTTTTTTGAGTCAGGGTCTTGCTGTGTCACCCAGGCTTGAGTGCAATGGCGCAATCTCGGCTCACTGCAACCTCTGCCTCCCAGGTGGAAAGGATTCTCCTGCCTCAGCCTCCATAGTAGCTGGCATTACAGGCACTCACCCCTACACTGGCAAATTTTTCTATCTTTAGGAGAGATGGGTTTTCACCATGTTAGACTGGTCTTGAACTCCTGACCTTGTGATCCGACCCCTCCCAGAGTGCTGGGATTACAAGCGTGAGTCACTGTGCTGGGCCCTGTGTGTACTTTCTATGATGTTCACACAATTATTAGGTTGACTAATAATACATTTAACAGAATCTATTTCCCTCATTGAGTTCTGCATGAATGTAAATACCAGAAAAATCAAGAAAAATAATAATAATTTGAGATATTGTCACCTCCATCTGGTACAATTAGTAGTAATAACTCTGACTGCCTCTGTGCTATTTGAGTCCTATTTTTTATGATTTATCTGCAACATTTTAAATTAACTTTATGTATATTTCCTGTATACATTTATTGAATAAACTACTTGTAGGTAAAGATAGATATGACATATGCTACTTGAATCACTCTATATTGAAGATTGTGAGTTAGAACACTCTTTAGTTATATGTGTATATAAATACAAATGTAATATATCTGATAATATGTAATTTTAAACTACAGATCAATTCATCATTTGCAATTAAATGTGGAAGCAATTAATCAGTATTTTTTTTGCCTAAAAATAATTTTCTAAATTACAAACTATCCAAAATTCCCCTTAAAATATGAAATTAAAGTTTTTTAGTTATGAAAAAAGTAGTTTTTCTTTTTTTGAGTGTTTCTATTTTTTAAAAAAATGTACTTTAAGTTCTGGAATACTTGTACAGAGCATGCAGTTTTGTTACATAGGTATACACATGCCATGGTGGTTTTCTTCCCCTATAAACCTGTCATCTAGGTTTTAAGCATGCATTAGGTAATTGTCCTAAAGCTCTCCCTCCTTTTGACACCCACACCCCAGCAGGCTCTGGTGTATGATATTCCCTTCCCTATGTACATGTATTCTTACTGGTCAACTCTCATTTATGAATGAGAACATATGGTGTTTGGTTTTCTGTTCCTGTGTTAGTTTGCTGATAATGATGGCTTCCAGCTTTGTCCATGTCCCTGCAAAGTACATTAACTCATTCTTGAAAAAAGTAATTTCTTAAAAACATGAATGTTGAAATTATCTACCTTCTGCAATATTTTTAAAGACATTAAGTTTAAGGAATAGATATAAAATGAATTCTGAATTGTTTTTAGGAGAATTAGTTGAATGTTATCTTTCTTGAAACCATCAAATATCCATTTCTTAGGAAAAAAACAGAAAAGTATACAGTATTTATATGTGTATTATATTTATCTTTTAACCAAAATATTACATATTTTATAGCAATAAAGGATGCAGTAATTTTATTTTGCATGATAATATTTGTAATGAAAGATGTCTTTCATAATTATTACAAATATAGAAAAAAACATTATTTATCATCGGATAAGTAATATATTCCTCAAATAGTAATACGGAATGAGATTTTTTTTATTGATAAAATATTATAAAGTAACTGTTAGGCTGTAGTTACTACTGATATAATTTTTTTAATACCACTAAACCAACTCTCAGCGTCCTAAAGCAGTCAGAAACATATTCTTCAAACAATTTACTCTACCCATGGATAATAAACCTCTAACAACATGGAACAAAAATAGGAAATGCACTGGAGACTCACCTAAGTATGGGTCTCCAAATGTATTAAAAATGTAGATATATTAACAGCACTTGTATTTTTTTCTTATCTGTTAACTAGTGAATTGTGAACTGTGTTCTCAGTGGATGTAGCTCTAAACTTCCATCCCTCATTAAACAGAACTTGTCCACTTTTTTTTTTTTTAAATTAGGTATTTCTATATTGGTCTCTCAAGTAAAATTCTATCTCAACAAAAGTGTTCATGACTATAAACATACATCCAAAACCAGTTTGAAGGTTAATTTTTTGGTCTGCAACACTGTCTAGTTATAGTAACCATATCATTCATATGTATGTAATAGATTTAATATAATATATATAGTTTGCATGTATATAATTTATGTTTCAGGATATTTTTAAATATATGATCAAGTGAATAAATAAAGACCCAAATTTCATTTAAATACTTTTGTTTACACATGCATTAAAAGAACTTAGTTTATGCATATTTTATACATTAAATATTCATTTGAAGATTTCCACTCAAAAGATATCCAAAATTACCATAAAGGTATCTAATAAATGTTAAATAGTAATTGCCACCTTGAAATGTAAGCTATTTTATTGCACATTAATGATATTTGAATCATATTTCTTAGATAAATAAAAGTTTGTTTAATTGTGTTGTTTTTCCTTCCACAGAAAATTAGAAATAAAGCGTCATCGCATGTACTATACTACGAATTTAGTACAATCCTCTTCCCTAAAATAAGAAATGTAAAATCAAGGGCAGAATTTTAAATAGGTAAAAGTTTGATTTTGAATAAAAATAAATGCAAGAAAATTTGTAGAATATTCTCATTTTAATAATATGGTAAAGGATTTTACTTCATACTGTATTCATTCTTTTATTTTGTATTTTTGATTTAACCTTTATTTAACTATTAAAATACTTTCTATTTATCAGTTGCATTTCTAAAGCTGTATTACATGCCAACGATTTGTTAAGGTAAGATGATGTCTCATTTTCAATATGTTAACAGAATATTATAGCATATATGATGATTAAAACATACAAGTGTATAAATAGATAAGAAGATATGGTAGGAAAGCCTTCTTAGGTATTTAAAAATTCAATGAAGTTATGTGATAAAGAAAGTTGTTTGTGTAGATTTCTAGAGAAAGATATTTGAAGTAGAATCAGCAAATTAAAATATGCACAGAATAATGAGAAACATGGCATGTTCATTAAATGACCATTATTTTCAGTATTGCTAGAAGGAAAATGGAAGAGAATGTGAAATGGAAAGAGAGAGGAAAAGAAAAAAAGAGTTAAACAAAGTCCTCTCAGGCAATTAAGGGCATTGTGTACAAAGCTGAGAAATTTGTTCTTCATGTAAGCTACAGAAATAAATGCAGAATATTAAAATCAGTGATCTGACCACGTGTGTATGGCTAGCAGTCCAGTGAATAATTCTTAAGGAGAAGATGCTAGAGTGAAGAATGATTGTAAGAGCTTTGTAAAGAGATGATAAATTGACTAACCAGAAGGAAAATTTGAATACAGAAAGGAGGGGCTGTTTATTTAGGAAATAGAATTAGAAAGTCTTTGTTTTAGTGCAATAGATCAAATAGTGGAGAAGATCTAACAAGAGTTCTGTGTTTCTAATTTGAACATAAGATAAATAGAGATGTCATGCCTTAATTGTAATTTGGAGAAGACTTGAGTAAAATGATTGGTGAATTAAGTTTGGGTACTGTGAAATGTAAGGTTCCTATAGAATTACATATGTTATTTAAATAATATTTGACATTAGAATTCAGGGATCAAATTGTAGCAAGAGTAATAGATTTTATAGTCACAATTTTAAAAAATACAACCAGATTACATAGCTATAATTTTAGACTTCATAATTATCTTTCAATAAATAGATGAAGGAAATTCAAGGAGTAGGTAAATGGTAATGATGGTAAAATAGATGGGCTTTACAAAGAAAGGGATAGCCAAACACTGTTGGATTTTCAGTAAATCCTCTGATCAAATAAGTCAGCAATAATTGCTTTTCCAGAAGCTGCTATCCCATGGTACATGGTACATAGAATTGACGTATATTTTTGTAAGTAAAATTTTATTGGAACATATACACATCTATTTGTTTCTGTATGGTCTATGGCTGTTTTTAAGGTACAACAACACAGTCTAATATCTCTAGCAGAGACTATACAGCAAATGACCTTAATGTACTTGCTATACCACCCCGTTAAGAAACAGTTTGCAATTAAGTGGCTAGAGTATAGCCACTTATTGCAATTAAGCAGCTAGAGATAGATGTACTGGAATTGAGATTCCAGTACCTCTATCCATTTTGACATTTTATAACAATTCTCCCAAAGAACAGTAAAAATATTACTGACATAAAATATTTTATTAAACTCAAAGATATGTTTAAGACATTTATTCATCCTCAATCTATAATTTTAAAGCAGCAAAAATAAAATTAAACGGTAAAAATGTTTTAATTTAACAAAAACGGATGGTTTGTGGTTTCATTTAATCATAAAAGATGCCAAAAGTGGTCTAAAGCAAGGAATCTCAGCCTTGCTTTCACAGTAGAAAAATTCAAAATTACACATAGTCACACCTAAAATATATTACAACCGTTTTAGTGGAGTTTGAATATAAGGGTTTTTAGATGTCCACCCATGTAATTCTAATATGCAGTAAGATTGATAAACATTGCTTTAATGAGATAGTAAAATTCAACAACTAGGACAACTGTGATTAAAAATAATATCAAAGTAGATCTTGTGCTACATAACTTGAATTTTGCTGAAATCATATGAGAAGGGAACAGAATTTGGGAGATAAATTATATAACATAAAAAGTAGTTCAGGAAGGGACTAAAGAAATTCCCTCCATAATGTTGGCAAGAGTTGAAGTGTATTAGAATACTGTGTGAAAGAAGTTAAAACATCTCAAAAACTCAAAAAAAAAAAAAAAGGAAGACTGTATATGTCTTATCTAAAGGATATTAAATAAATTATTATATTATTACTTTTTATGTTTTCACTGGTTTGAATTACCTCATGTAACTAAATTTTAAATTAGTGAGAAAACATGTAGCATATCTTTGAAGTTTTTAAGGGCTAATAAAATACATTGTTTCTCTACACGTGTTCATTGTTTTGTATTTTATATACTGATGTGGCTATCTGACAGATAATCTCCGATTCTTCCATACACTTCTATTTCTTTATTCTATAGGCATAGATATGAAAGTACATTGTATTTTCTTACTTTTCAATATCCTCTACTACACATATATCCTAAACCAGCATTTCTAGATGGATTCTATTTTATTTCCAAACACAGAATTATGTATAAATATTTTCTAAAACAGGTACCATTATATTTTGTGTAGAATAATTTGAAACACGTAACATTATTTTATGCAACATTAAGAATAGGAAAAGGCTAAAAATTAAGGTACAATATGCCTTATTATTTACCATATATTTCAAATTCAGATGTGTTTAATATGAAAAATATGTATCAGAATAAATGAAATAATTTAAATGACAATGAATGATACAAAATACCATATTAATATATTAGGATATAGACATTTTCTACCATGAGATAAACAATGAAAGGAAAATTGACAAAAATAATTTAAAATGATTTGATCTCTAACTTTTAGGGTTCCTTTACATGACTGATTTAGCACACTATAGCAGTAATTTTGTAAATGGTGTGTAGTGATCTGGCAATGAATCTGGAAAGCTGTTTTTCAACTTTTTCCCAGGATGAATTATAAGTTCTTGAAGAATCTGATTATCAGTTTTTTGACATTTATATGCTGGCTTGAAGAGATATGTTTATATCTAAATATAGAGAAAATATATACTATGTAAGAAATCATTTTTTTCTCTCAGAAAAAATAAAATGAGTTTACTTCAATGATTTCCAAGTTATTTTAATATTTTCTGAAAAAAATCAAAGACATAAATTAACATAAATGGAGCCACATTATCAGACATTCAAATAATTTTTCTAAATGGACTCTCAGATACGACAGGCAGCTTTTATACAATTTATTCAAAATACATTAACTCTTATTTTAGCAACAAAATAGTGTCACTATTAAATTAATGGCTTGTTCTAAATGCTTCCATTGACTGCATGCAATTCTGAAATATTAAATATCTAAACTTACTACACTTACTTCACTAAAGTGACTTTAATCTAATTTCTTGCTGAATATCATAACAGATGAGGAAATAGGAACGATCTTTTATAATTAAACAAAGCAATCTGTCTTCTATTTCTAATCTATAGGGCAGATCACATTTCCAATATGCTACTTTCTACCATAAAGTTAGACAATAGTTTAATTCCTTATTTTCTAGACAAGTACCTCTGTTTCCAGGCACACACATAGGACGTGAGATGTGAAATTTACATAGAAGTTTCAGATAAACAATGAAATATATAGTTTTGAGGAAGTCATTAAATTTTCAGTTTGTTTCCTACACAAACTGAAAAAAAAGATGGAAATTACAATCATCTGACATAAAAGTTGTGCATACCAAATAGAGTTTTGTGAAAATATTGTTTTAAATATTCTAAAGTGTCATATGAAGATTCATGTTGGTGAGCTACTGTTGGAAGAGTAGTTGATATGTTGGTAGCAGTAATAGTGGGAAGAGCAGATAGTTGTCACCAGGAAAAATAAGCTAGGCATAAGACTGCTTGTATCATCCTAATTACTTACTTTTAGAAGATAGGTTTGAAGTTTTGTTATGGAATGCATCATAATTAATGTGAACATTTATGAATATAGAAAATACAGATACCTTAAACAATCATATTTTCTTTCCAGCTTTGTCACCTATCTCTCAACGTATAAGTACAGAAGTAAAATCTTCCTTTGACTCAAGAGTTCAAGAATCTTTTCACTACAGATTGCTCAGGAAGTTCATTAAACTCTTTAATTACCTTTGAGGTCTTCAAAGAAACTATTGGTTTACTGAAAATTACAGTCACTGAGCATTTTCTTTTTTAAAACAAATGAATTTAGGATTCTGAATGTGGTGATTTAAAAGGTTTCTGAGAAAGATAGAAGTGAGCTTTTAAAAGGCCTTACACATTTCCCACAGTGTATATTGTCCAGATTTATGTTTATACTATTATTGTGATGAAATAATCCATAAGAATGAAGTATTATTGTGGATTTCAAATTGTTTAAAGATGGGGGTAGTGCTATTAAATATTTTGACTTCTCACCTGAAATTTTTAAATAAAAATGTTCCACTAGGATGTCAAAATCTAGATTTATATATATATATATTATTATTAGTGAGTCTTCAGAGACCCTCTTACGATTACTTTGTGACTCATAAATCTTTGAGCAATTGAGTTCCTTGAAAAAAACTACATATATTCATCTTCTCACAGAAAATAGACCTGATAAAATTACTCATTTTGTGTCTTTCTTATTTTTCTCAGGAAGGGACCACAAAAAACACATTTTCTTGTTAAAATAATGAACAATATTTTTAAAGATGGTTACTTAATAAATATAAATATCATTTCAAATATTTCATTATCATTCATTCTATAATTCTAGTCATAAAACATTCTTTAAATGGAGCATTTGTATTTAATCTTACAATTTTCCTGAGAGTTCAAAAATCTGTGATAAAATATATATTCCTCCTATATTCTGAGTCTCCAAGAAGTTAAATAAAATAAAAGATAATGAGATGGATTTCCCAAATCCTTTTATGATGAATATGTGACCAAAATAGAGCTGTTAACTCTTTGAGAAAATTTGTCTCTTCTGGCTTTACAATCAAATCTCTGCAATCAGCTGAAATTTTTAAAGTTTATATATTCCATTTTAGAAGTTAAAAAAAAGTAGTACCTCACAGGAATTTAGGCCATAGATGCTTGAAAAGTCTAAATTCTTCCTAGAATACTAAAATCATAGGTATTGAATTTTTAGTGGATACATATCAAAGAGAATTTGTGGCTCTGCCTTACCATTATATAGAGGCATCAGCCTTAATCCTCCAATCCAGGTTGGAGGAAATAAAAGAGAATGCCTCATGGTTATTAGGCATAGTTCCCTAGTTTTTCAGTAATGTGGATGAAGCTAGAACTCTGCCGATGTATCATAATGCCCATGCACTCTTCAATCTTAGGAAATGAGATACCTGTCTTTTGTAATAGCTATATGGATCGAATGTGCTTATATAAAGCAGGGCTATTAACTTATTCAGAGTCCAAAAAAGAATAATATTTAAAGTATATTGAATAAAAGCACACACTTGTACACACACACACACACACACACACACACACACATACAGGGCAGCTGTGATACTTTAATTACTTCTTATACCTCCACCTTTTAAATTATCATATTTGATAGCATTCTAACTTAACCAAAATGATGCATTATTCTTTGTAATCTGCTTCTTGAAATAATCTAAAGATAAGAAAATTGCCCAGTTTATTAAACTTTTCAAATTTGAAAATGTTCTAAAAATTAAAATGGTTTAAAAATTTTTTAAAAGCTTACATTCATAAAAGAAGAAACAACATGTGTATTTATACTTACTGACCATAAGTGATTTGGATGATTATTTTGAAAAAATTTATCTATAAAAATAGAAAGAAAGAAAACAAAAAAATGTATAAAAATTCACTGTCATTCCTTTTGATTGAGGCATTTTACATTTTCTGTAATTTCAAGTCTGGAGCTGCTTAAACTATGTAACACAAATGCCTAACCCCTGTTTGTTATCACAGTAGAAACATTAATGTTTTTCTTTATGATGATTGTGTAGTAAAAATTGAAAGAATAAAAGTCCCATAAACTGTATATACTAATTAAGTAGGAAAGTAGGAGAATCACAGAATTAGCACACTAATAAATACACGTCTGTGCACATTTTAAGTTCAGACTTCTTTACTGTCAGTCAAAATTACTCTTAAAGCTATCTTGACTTAATACTAGAAATTCATCAAATTTGTAAGTCAAATGACAATAAGATTCTAGATTTATGTTCATAAAATAGTTATAAAATAAAATGCACTGTCTTATTACACGTTGGGTATAAAAGTATACAGAATTTTTCAGAAATTCAGAAAATTAGTAATATTAAGGATATTTCTAAAATGATTAATAGCAAACAAAAATAATTGCTCATTTCATATTTTCTTGAGTATATTAGATCATGGGTCATCTGATAAAATGAAAAAATGTATCATCTAACATAAATATCTAAAAAATATTTACTGTTGTAAGATAAGCAATCTTGATAATGTATAAGTAATCTCTCTAATACTATTTTCTAAAATGGCTAAGAATTGACTTATACTTTCAAGTAATATTCAGATCATAGGACATTCTTTAAAAATATATATCCAGAAATGAGAATTTCAGATTTAGAATTTTACTAAAAAGTCTCATTTTAAAAGTTGTCATCTGATAGAGGCTTATAAGCTTTTTATTGTGAAATAAAATCGGCATGGAGAAAAATCCAGTCATCTCTCTCTATTCCTGAGAGATTAGTTCAAGGTCACCCCCATCTACAGATACCAAAATCCATAGATGCTCAAGTCTTTTAGGTAAATGGTGTAGTATTTGCATACAGTCTACACATATCTTCCTTCATGCTTTAAATGGTCTCTACATTACTAATAATACCTAATATAATGTAAATAATATGTAACTAGTTGTTATACTGTATTGTTTAGGGAATAATGACAAGGAAGTAAAAAAGTTTGTGTATGTTCAATACAGATGCAACCATCTTTTAAAATTTTTTTAAAGTATTATTGGTCTGGGCTTAGTTGAATCCATGAAAGTGCAACCCATGAATATGGAGGGAAAACTGTCATCACAAAACAAAGTTTTGCATTTCAGAGTATTGTTACCCAGAAATTAAATATGACCAGCATGGCAGCCCTAAAATCCTAATGCAGTGGGCTCACCACTGCAGATCTTTAAGGAGGTAATGGACATTCATTCTTTTTTGTTTTTTTGAGATGGGGTCTCACTCTTGTAGCCCAGGCTAGAGTCCAACGGTGTGATCTCACCTCACTGCAACCTCCACTTTCCTAGTTCCAATGATTCTCCTGCCTCAGTCTCCCAAATACCTGGGATTAAGGTGCCCGCCACCATACCCAGTTAATTTTTGTATTTTTAGTAGAGACGGGTTTCCACCATGTTGGCCAGGCAGATCTATAAAAATATAGATAACATAGAGACCACATAACTAAAAAAAGTAAGTTTCAGCTAATGGAATAAGGCCAAAAAGGAAATAAAGGCATACATTTTGGAACGGAAGAAACAAAATTTTCTTGGTTTGTAGATGTCATAATCATCTATGTAGTAAAACTGAAGGAATAATAATTTTTAAAAGCTAGAATTAATAAGTGATTATAGCAAGGTTATAGGATACAAGGTTAATACACAAAAGTTAATAAATCTCTTATATACCAGCATTTAACAAGTGGAATTTGAAATTTAAAGCCCAATACCATTTACATTAGCAACCCCCAAAATCAAATAATTTTGTATAAATATATCAAAATACATAGAAGGTCTATATAAGAAAAATATTATACAAAACTCTGATGAAGGAAATCAGACTAAATAACGGAGAGATATTTTACATTCATGAATAGGAAGATTTGATTGTATCAAGATATCAGTTCTTCCCAACTTGATCTATAGATTCAATTTAATCATCCCCCCAAATCTCAGCAAGTTATTTTGTCAGTATCAACAAATTGATTCTAAGGTTTCTAAAGAGAGGCAGAAGACCAGAATAGCCAACACAATACTCAAGAACAAAGCCAGCAGACTGAGCCACTATTAGACTTCAAGACTTACCATAATCAAGGCAGTGTAACATTGATAAAAGAATAGGCAAAAAATTTAATAAAACAACATTAAAAAATAAGAAGTAGACCCACATGAATATAATCAACCAATATTTTAAAAAGAAGGAAAGGCAATCAGTGGAGAAAAGATAGTCTTTCCCCAAAGTGATATTGAAATAACTGAATATTCACAGGCAAAATAAAAATGAATCAATACACAGACCTTATACCCTTCACAAAAAGTAGCTCAAAATGTATAATAAACCTAAATATAAAATGGAAAATTATAAAATGCTTAGAAGATAACAGGAAAAAACTTATGAGTATGACAATATGTTTTAAACACAACACCAAAGGCATGATTTATAAAAGAAAGAATTGATAAGCCAGATTTCTTTTAAATTTAAAACTTCTGCTTTGCAAAACACAATGTCAAAAGAATGAGAAAACAAACTACAAACTTGGAAAAAGTATTTTCAAACACATCTGAAAGAACTGTCATCAAAATATACAAATAACTCTTAAAACTCAACATTAAGAAAACAACCATATTAAAAATGGGTCAAAGATCTTAATAGACACCGCACCAAAGAAGAAATACACATGACAGAAAGCATTGGATAAGATGCTCCACAATGTAAATGAGGGAAATGCAAATTAAGAAAAAACAGAAACAAGGAAATGCCACACTATACCAATCAGAAAGGCCAAAATTCAGATAACTGACAACTGCTGATGAGAATGTGAAAAAACAAACTCTCATTTATAGCTGGTGGGGAGAATGCTACATAGGATAGCCACTTTTATGAAATGAAACATACTTTCTCCATACAGTCCAGTAATCACACTATTTGATCTTTACCTAAAGGAGTTGAAAATTTACATCCACATAAAACCCTGTACACAGATGTTGAAAGCAGCTTCATAGATAATCTTTTAAGGCTGAGAAGAAGGAGATGAGTGGATAAATACACTTTGTCACATCCAAATAAGGAAAAATTATTCAGCACTAAAAAGAAATGAATAATCAAATCATCAAAAGACATGGGGGAAATTAAATGCATATTACTAAGTGAAAGAAGCAAATGATAGCATATGTATATGTTTGATTTCACTTCTTATAAAATTCTGGAAGAAGCCAAACTATAGAGACAGCAAAAACAATCAATGGTTGCCAGAAGTTGGGATGAGGATATTTATAGGCAGAGCACATAGGAATTTTAAGGCAGTGAAAACACACTGTATGATGCTACATATACCACATATGCCATAATACATGTTTTTGAAACCATAGAATGTACAACAGCAAGAGTGTACCTTTATGCAAACTATGGCCTTTGGGTGATTATGGTGTGTCAGTGTAGGTTCATCAATTGTAAAAATGTGCTGCTCTGAGGATGTTGATGATAAGGAAGGTTGTGTGAGTGAGAGGGCAGAGGGTATATGGGAAATCTCTGTGTCTTTCTCTTGATTTTGCTGTAAACCTAAAATTACTCATAAAAATGTCATCAAAATACATTTTAAAATATGGCCAGGTTGAAAATAACTTACTAGCCAATATAGTGCACAAAAGTAAAAAATAATGTTACATGGCATTATAACACCATATATTTATTAAACACATTGCACAATTATTCTTTCATTTTTTTCTCTCAGATAAAAAATGTCATTTGCTACAACACTTGAAGTGCTAACTTTAGAGTTTTTTTTTTCTTATTTCTCTTTCCCAGCATAAATATGAACCTTTAAATAATATATTGATTGAACTTTCTAGCAAGTAATCAGAATTCTCATTTTTCCTTTGTTCTTACATTCTCCAATTTAGGATTCTCTTTATTTTACCAGGACTTTTGTAATCTATTACTTGATGAATACTACTTTCAATGTAAAACTCAAGATATTGATGTATAATACCATAATAATAACATAGAAATGTGAGGAAAGAATGGTAACTGTGCTGAATTTAGTTGCTTTTATCCAAAATGATAGGACACATGTCACATTATTTTATGATTAGTTATAATGTGAGTTTCTCCCTGACTATATTTTAATAAATTTTTGGGCAGATTCCTGGAAGTATTCAACTTTTCTATTCCCTCTTAAAACATATTGAGAGCCTATTTTTGTGTATCTTTTCTGAATAACCATATATATGATTTACCCTGGACATGTAGTCTAGTGACCTCACATTTGATGAAACTGTAGAAACAGAATCTCTTTCAACCACAGTAGGGTGAATGACATACTATAATGCCAAATACTACTTTTAACCTTTATAAAATACATTAAATCCCATTAACCAGGAAGAAATTGTTTCTAACATGCGATAGGCTATGTCATTGTATTAACCATTCAATTTTTATGAATTATGTATCTGTACCTCAAGTTATTGGCAACCAGCTTGAGTCATAGAACATTTTGTAAACCTCAAGAGAAAGGAAAATATTTCATAATATTTGGATTTTCAACTTACTCTTTAAATGTCCCATAGACGCACAGATATTTATACTATGCCCAGTTTAACATTTGAACTCAAATTTATCCTTTAAAATTTAGATTTTTAAACACATACTCTCCATCTCCTTCTATCTCTGTATCTCACTTTGTTCCAGTCTTAGAACTTGCAAGTTGGCAATCTTCTCCACATAGCACCCATCAGCTATCTATAATGACCTGTAATGGCCAACTGTTGATGTCTGCAGATTAGCTCTCCTGCAGAATATCATCTTGTATAATTTTAGTGGTAGAGATGATGGATTTTCCCAGCTCTACTGCAATACTTTTGGATATTCATGACTTTGAATTCCTCTAACTTGTGTTCCTATCAACAGAAGTTAATGATTCGAGATCACATTCTGTCAAAGCCACGAGGCAATATTGTTAGTTTAGTTGAACACTCTGCTCTTATTTTGTCCACAACTTTCAAACTTTCAATCTTACTGTGTTCATGTATTCAAGAGAGATGTTTCTATTACTTTTTATTTTTTTTTAATTTTTTTTTAGACAGAGTTTCACTTGTTGCCTAGGCTGGTGTGCAATGGTGTGGTCTCCACTCACTGCAACTACTGTTTTCTGGGTTCAAGCTATTGTCCCACCTCAGCCTCCCGAATACCTGGGATTACAGGCATGCATAACCATGCCTGGCTAATTCTGTATCTTTAGTAGAGATGGGGTTTCCCTATGTTAGTCCGTCTGGTATTGAACTGCTGACCTCAGGTGATCCACCTGCCGCTGCCTCCCAAACTGCTGGGATTACAGTGGTGAGCCACCATGCCCAGCCTTCTCTTAGTTCTAAAATGAGAAAATTGCATGGGAGATGATATAAGAAATATTCTCTTAGCATTATTAAACATTAAATACGCAAATATTACTAAATATTACTCTAACTCATGATTTGCATGTATGAAATGGCAAGCAGTGAAAAAGTGCTAAATTGTTTTTCTACCTACTTTTTATTGTAAAGCCTGTTTTGTCATTCTCTGCATAATGGTAGTTCAGATTTCTTATTCTTTTAGACCCTTTCTCTCAGCTTTGTAAAACACACATTCCTTTTAGATTCCTATGATGGCTTCATTCCTACTGGTCTTAATGATGTTGGGCATTTTTTATCCTCTCCTATGTTTCTGTGGACATATTAAGACTACTAACAGAGTTATACAAGAGATTTTTAATTTGAAATATAAGCTTGCCAGTGGGGGGTGGGGAGTTGGGGGTAGAGAGCATGGGGAGAAATGCCAGATATAGGTGAAGGGGAGGAAGGCAACAAATTACACTGCCACGTGTGTACCTATGCAACAATATTGTATGTTCTTCACATGTACCCCAAAACCTAAAATGAAATTAAAAAAAAACATTTGAGTTTGTATTGGGTATTAGATAATAACTGATGATATTAAGAAAATACTCTTGTTATTGTTAGTCCTTGTTATAATAGAGAAACACAGCAAAGAATTTATAAGAGAAATTATTTGTCCATGATTGTTTAAAATACTCTAGAAAAGTTGAGCGTTTAGAGGACACAATATTAGCAAAATGTTTATAATTATTCAGGGTGAATTTGAGTACATTAAGGTTCATTATACTACTATCTCTGTTTTTGTGACTATGTGAAAATTTCCATAATGAAAATAAAAACAAGAAAAAAAAAGGTAGTTAACTCCTGCCCTCAGTAGGGACAATTTCAGATGACATGGGGAACTTTTTATGAAGAGTAGCTGTATCCTTCAAAATATTTACTCAGGCCTTTAACGTCATCATCATATATCAGATAACTCAATAAACTAATTTCTTGTAAATTAAGCTATTAAGGCCGTTAATAATTCATTTGACAAATTTATTAAGGGTCCTCTGTGTAAGGTACTAATGATATATTGCTGAACAACACACTTAATTTGTGCTCATGGAACTTGCATCTGGTGGGAGAGAAAAAGACAGTAGAAACAAGCAAACAAATAAAATGACTATGAATTTTGATAATTACTGTGGAGAAAACAAGCAGGGTGCTGAGATAAACAGTATTGAAAAAGAAGAGTGGGGTTTTAGAATTGTGAAGGAAGAGCCTCCATATGGGGTGATATTGAAGTTCTGTATTAAGGATATCAAGGAAATGTGAAAAAGAAGATAAAAGCTTTCTAAGCAAAGGGTTAAGAAGTACTGTGTAGGCAGAAATCTAATATAGTCTCCCAAGAATCAAGGCCTCTAATACACATATACCTTCTAGTTATTCAGTCAAATACTACTATAGGTGCTATAGTGATGGGATTTTGCAGGTGTAATTAAAGTACTAAATCAGTTGACCTTAAAATAGTGAGATTATCTAGATGGATCTGACATGGCTGGTGGCAGAAGAAGATGTCAGTGATTCTGAAGCATAAGAATAATTTCATGCACTGTTGCTAGCTTAAAGATGGAGGTGGCCATGTGGGAAGACATGCAGGTGGCATCTGAAAGTTGAGGGCACACTTGGTTGTTGTCCAAGTACAGTGGGACCTCATCTACAAATACAAGGAACTGAATTATGCGAACAATCAGAATGAGATTGGAAGAGAGTCTTTCTGTTTGTGTGTGTGTGTGTGTGTGTGTGTGTGTGTGTGTGTGTGTGTGTGTGTTTCTACTCAGATGTTACGGAACAAAACTGAGTATGTTACAGAACAAAACTGAGTTTGGTGAAACCTTGATGTTAGCCTTATGATACCCTAGGCAGAGAACTCAGCCATAATGTTTCAGACTATGTCACATTGTGTCTGATTTAAGTGAACATTCAGTGGAAAATGGAATGTTCTCACCTTTAGAAAAACCAGCTCATAAGAATGTGAATAGCACATTTGTTAAAGGAGATGTTTGACTCAGGAGAATATTTTAGGTTCCGTTTCAGGGATCAAAATAATCTTAGGCTCATAAGTCAAGGAAAAGAGAGTTTGAATGCGACAGTTAAACTACATGTAGATTTAATATGGCCTAGGTACTGGTTAGATGTTGGGGCAGGGATGCATAAAAGTCAAGAGTGAAGGGTGTGGCATCTCTAATGGCATTGATCAGAAAGTTGATGATGTAGAAAATGGCAAATTAGAAGAGGCAGACTTGTGAGGGGGAACAAAAATTCCAGTCACATGCAAATTTAAATTAAAGTGCATAGCTGATAGTGGGTAGAAATGCTCCATAGAAACTCAAGAGAAGTTCTGGAGTGAAGAAAGATAGATGGTAGTCATTTAAATAAAACTAATAAGTATGTAAATGAATGGATTCATGAAGCAAGGGGAAAAATGAGAAATCTAAGGACTGAACATAGATGATTGCAATGATGTACTAAACCTGGCTTGCCCAGGCTTACCTGAGTGAATTTTACAATTTCTTCCTAACTCTGTTTTTACTAATGAATCACATTGTTAGCTTGATCTAGGTAGGCCATAGTGGAAGTATTTAAATCATGAACATCAGCAAACAGCACAAATCAGCCTTCCCTTCTCACCACCCCAGAAAGCCAGTTGTTAAACCTTTGCTAGCACACTGCTGAATATAGGAACAGGGAATTTAAGAAGACCAGCACCAAAGTAGTTATTTTTTTTTTTTTAAGGATCTAAGGTAGTTGGTTTTTGCAGAAGAAACTATCATGAAAAATGTGGGTGTCCACTGTGTAAATTGTTCAAGATGTCCAAAAAATATGAATGACTTTAGTAACTATGGTATTAACGTAAGAAAGTCCTTTCAATAAAGTAGAGGCCAAATGGCAAGAAATGGAGTAAAAATTATATGCTGAGAAAATAGATCATAAGCAGAATGCTATTATTTTACTCAGATGACATGGTTTAGGAAATTGTTTACTGGGGTAAGAATGAGAAGATCTGAGTTCCTCGTGCCGTTACTATCACTTATCTCTCTAGGCCTCAGTTTCTTATTTGTAAAATCAGGGGTTTGGACTAAGTTTTCTGAAAGGCCTGTTCCAGCTTGATTAATTGATAATAGATGTTCCATGATTTCCAAGGAATCAGCTAAAACAAAAAATAAATAAATAAAACTCCAGCATTCTCACATCCACCTCAGTCTCCTTAGACCAAACTTATAATTGCATATTTCTCCATGAACTTCCTATCTGGAGTCATCTCTTCTAGGAATTAAACACATGCATCATCTCACGCTTTGGTACAGGTATTATTTAACAGAGAAATGAGACAGTCAACGGA
The DNA here is from genome assembly GCA_963574635.1 of Cheracebus regulus. Lineage (NCBI taxonomy): Eukaryota > Metazoa > Chordata > Mammalia > Primates > Pitheciidae > Cheracebus > Cheracebus regulus. The sequence continues at coordinate 52,141 of CAUYQU010055979.1, forward strand.
GACTGATTAATGGGCTGTCTCAAGGGTTGGGGGAAGAGGATTGTATCAAGCGAAGCTACTTCTCCCCCCTCATCTCTTCAGGTCATATTATTCACTCAGTGCTGTCAAGATAACTGAAGTAACTTTCTGTGGCTGAAACTTTCTTTTTCGTATTAAATTTTTAAATGTCTTTAAAATTATTTTAATCAAATATTCATTCAGAAAAAGGTTAACTTACTTCCCTCTCCCGCCCCAGGGGCTTCATGGATAACTTGTAAATATGAAATCTCCTGGGAATTTACAGATTAGACAGGTTTGAGGGTCTGACATTTAACAGCTTGCTCTCCCAATAGCTTTTGGGCCTGAGAGCTGCCTCAGAGATATGGAGACGGTCATTCTGATATCTGTGACTCAAACTGCAGAGGAAATTGGAAGACAAAATCAGGCTTTGGCATTCACCAGAAAGAAAGTGGGCGACAGGAAAATCTGAATCCCCAAGTTGGAGCAAACACACTGGATGGCTGCTTCTAAGAGAGTTAAGCAGAGAAAGAGGATTCATTATTGCTAGATGCCTCCCGTTCTTCTGACTCCAATGTCTAAAGACAACAATGAAAGTGAGAAGCATATGGGGACATAAGGTTAGTAGACCAAAGATTGAGGAGGGAAACTATAGAAGGAGATATAAAAGGGAAGACAATGAGGTATATCCTGAAAATATTGGCTTTGTGGTGACCATGATGCATCACCAGCCTCTGTCATCATATTTTTGAAGAGCTTGTTTATGTTGATTTCAAGCTCAACAAGCTGATTTTGACAAGCTGCATAGATAAAAGGATGGTCAGATTTGTAGCCAATGTGACCTCAAGCATAGATGAAATTGGCCAAGAACATGCAGATTGAACAAATGAGAGAAGCAATGAAAAATTCTTGGGTGATATCATTAATTAATGAGAAAGAATAAGCTGGAAAGTCAAAAGAAAATGTAGTGGTCAAACAGGCTAGAAAAGCACCACATGTGCATGGCATTAAGAAGACAAAGGTGGTTGGGCGCAGTGGCTCACGCCTGTAATCCCAACACTTTGGGAGGCTGAGGTGGGCAGATCATGAGGTCAGGAGTTTGAGACCAGCCTGGCCAATATGTTGAAACTCTGTCTCTACTAAAAATACAAAAATTACCTGGATGTGGTGGCAGGTGCCTGTAGTCTCAGCTACTCAGCAGGGTAAGGCAGAAAAATAGCTAGAACCCGGAAGGTAGAGTTGCAGTGAGCCAAGATCAGGCCACTGAACTCCAGCCTGGGTGACAGAGTGGGACTCCATCTCAAAGGAAAAAAAAAAAAGACAAAGATAAGACATTGTAACATCAATTGTTACCAAAGAGTCAAGAAAATTGTTCAACGGATTTGAAATTAGAAAACATTGGTAGACTTAGAAAAATAATTTTTAATCAAGTCTGTGTTTGAATGGGATAAACCATAAAAACCTCAAGAAGTAGAGATAGTTAAGAAAAGCTATTTTAGAGGATAATAGTCTGAAGAAAAGAATTAAAAATGATTGCTTGAGTGGGGTACAGAATGATAGAGGATTATCTGTTTATTTACTTTTCTAATGGAGATTTTCACATGCTAATAGGCTATGGACAAAGTAGATTAAAGACAGAGATGAGGAATAGTTTATTGATGAAATGAGATAATGGGGGATATTTGTAACTAAAATGAAATTCACTTTTAAAGATGTCAGAAGTTTCTGGGAGAAAGTTACTCTGAGTTATAAATTCAGTGTTAATCCTAACATTTGAATTGATCCATGGGGGATGAAGAATGCTATTACTATGAGATGGTATATAAATAACTAAAGGAACTTTTTCACTAAAAATCATAGATTTCAGGAATGAAATGTTCTGTCTTATAAAGTATGACTTCTTTTTTATTAGAGATGTTCAATAGGAGTGTGTACAATGTTCATTGTACCAGATGACTGGTAGGAAACTTCAAAACTAACTTTCTATGATTATCTGAAATTAGCAACAATCATTTGCCCCCTTGATTGACATGGATACAGCATAAATGAGTAATCAATAATTATTAATGAATTTCAATTAATATTTGTTCATCTATTCTTTTAACAGAAGTTTACTCCTCACCTACTGTGTGCTGGGCACATAAGAGACACTTCCTTGTTCTCAAGGAGCTTACACTGTATTGTATTAGACACAGAAAAACACACAAATATGGAATATATGAATGTATTGATCTGCTTGTGTTATCACAACAAAATACCACAGACTGGCTTAAATAACAAAAATTTATTTTCTTACAGTTCTGGAAGCTGGAACTCTAGGACAAAGGTGGCATCAGGATTGGTTTCTGGTGTGGCCTGTCTCCTCAGCTTGTTTATGATACCTTCTCTCTGCCTTTTCTTTTCTTTCTTTCTTTCTTTTGTTTTTTTTTTTTTTTTTTGGATGTAGTCTCACTCTGTCTGTCACTTAGGCTGGAGTGCAGTGGCACAGTCTCGGCTAACTGCAAACTCTGCTTCCTGGGTTCAAGTGATTCTCCTGCCTCAGCCTCCACAGTAGCTGAGATTACAAGCGACTGCCACCACACCTGGCTAATTTTTGTATTTATAGTAGAGATGGGGTTTCACCATGTTGGCCAGGCTGGTCTTGAACTACTGACTTCTGTTGATCCGCCCACCTTGGCTTTCCAAAGTGCTGGGAATACAGGTGTGAGCCACCATGCCTGGCCTCTCTCTGCTTGGGACAAGCATGTCCTTCTTTCTTTGTACATGTACTGAGAAAAAGAAAGAGAAATTGCTGGTGCAGTCTCTTTTTCTTATATGAATACCAGTACTATCAAATTAGGATACCACCCTTAAAATGCATTTAACCCTATAACTACCTCCTTAAAAGGCTTATCTCCAAGTACAATCACATTGAGGGTTAGGAGTTCAACATGAATTTGGAATTTGAGGAGAACACAGTTCAGTCCATAACAGATAGTGGTAACTGCTATAAAATTAAAATAAAGGAATGGATAATAACAGAAGTTGTGTTATTTAGATAGCACAGTCACACAAAAAAAACCTCTCTGAGGGGGTGAGTTCAGGTAGAGCTGTAAGTCTTGTGAGATGCAAGTAATAGGAAGGCTGGGGAAGCACTTTACAATCAGGGAAAACAAAAAAAAGATGCAACATCTCTCAAGAAGTTTCAGGCTTGATTTGTTTCAAGAGCATCAACAAGGCCAAAACAGGTAAGAGCAAAGTAAGTTTTAAGAGTGAAATCTAAATAATTATATAAGTTTGGTACTTACATATACTCAATAAGTATATACTGAGTTTCTACTACATGCTAGGTTACACACTAGGTACTGGGAATATAAATTATAAGTAATACAGTTTGTATGTTCAAATAAATCTTAACAGAGATATAGAATGACAAACCAATGACATAGACATACATCTTTGGTTTAAATAGTCTGGCAGGCTCATTCATATACAGGCTAATCTATATAGTTGAATTGAAATGAGACTTTCTGGGTTGCATTTTATTCTGCTACTCCACAGCTATGTAAGTTTGAGTACGTAATTTATTGTTTTTAAACCTCTGATTCCTCATTTATAAAGGATTGTAGTAAGGTTATATTTCAACCTTGCAAAATGTTGACAATGAGTATGCATTCAATAAACAAATTTTTTTTTAAATAAGGTATGTACTCCATATATATTTAGAGGTATTTAATTCCAAAATTGTTTGTGTCAGTAGAATAATTATGAAAGAGAACAATTTAGATTCCTGGTAAAATAATAATGTCAGAAATATGAATGAGTACTATGGTTTGAATTTTCTAATCAAAACTTGTGTTAAAATGTAATTGCCAATGTAATGGTATTGAGAGGTGGGGCCCCTTAAGCGGTGATTAGGTCATGGGGGCTTCACCTTTATGTATAGATAATGTTCTTATTAAGGAATTGTGTTAGTTACCACAGAAGTGGGTTCCTGATACGTTGATAGGTTTGGCCCCATTTCTCTCTCTGTTGCATGTGCCCACTAACCATGTTAAGCCATCCACCATGGAATGACCCTCGCCAGAGGCCAGTGCTATGCTCTTGGACTTCCCAGACTCTAGAATGATGAATCAAATAAAATATGTTCTTCATAAATTACCCAGTTTGGAAGTGGTACAGGAGAAATGGTAGATAACTTGCAGCTTCCACTTGGTTGGACAGAGTAGCAAGCAGAAAGCAACATTGTGAACTTTTGCTCCAAAATCTACTGTAAGAATATATCAGGAAAGCTGAGAGAATCCACAGACCCTTTGAGGGATGTGGACTGCCACTGCAGGCTCCATGGGACAGCCGTGGAACTGTGAGTCAGCTTGCTTTCTCAGCTGGGAGGCTTGTAGCCCAGGATAAGTTCTCAGTCCTGCTGGAAAGAAACTCAGTGCTGTTGAGGGAACATGGTGGGAGTGAGACTGGCCTTTTGGGTGTCAGGCTGTGTGAGAACTGTGGAGGCTGGTGGCTGCTGGCTTTCTCTCACTTCCCTTGTGACCCATGTGATGCAGTAGAGATAGCCATAATCCCTCTGGGAACATAACTCCATTGGCCTGGAAACCACATCCTTATCCCCACAGCAGCTTTAACAAGCCTCGCCCAAGGAGACACATCTAACCTTGCCCCACCTGATGGTCTTTCTCTGCCTGCCCTGGTAGCCAAAGACAAAGGACATAATCTCTTGGGAGCTCTTTAGCCTTGCCCACCACCTGATTCTCCCTATACAACTGCAGCTGACGCACTCTTGAAAATGCCACCTCCTAGCTGGAGGCCAACCAACACAAAATCAGCACACTTAACAAAAATACAACCAAGGACCCTCACAGAATCCACTTCATTCCCCTGCTATCTCCACCACAGTAGGTGCTGGTATCCAAGGCTTAGAGATGGAAGGATGGATCACATCACAGGACTGTTTGCAGACACTCCCTAGTACCAACCCAGAACCTGATAGCTCTGCTAGGTGACTAGATCCAGAAGAGAAATAAGAATCACTGTAGTCTCGCTTTCATGGGGTGCCATCCCTAGGGGAAAGAGGAGAGCACCACATCAAGGGAGCACCCTGTGGCACAAAAGAATCTGAACAGCAGCCCTTGAGTCCCAGATCTTCCCTCTGACATAGTCTACTCAATGAGTAGGAACCAGAAAACAATTCTGGTAATATGTCAAAACAAGGTTTATTAATACCACCCCACAAAAAAAGAAAGATCACACTAGCTCACCAGCAATGGTTCCAAACCAAGACAAAATCTCTGAATTGCCAAAAAAAGAATTTGAAGGTCAATTATTAAGCCAATCAAGAAGGCACCAGAGAAAGGTGAAGTCCAACTTAAAGAAATTAAAAAAAAAAAAAAGGATACAGGATATGAATAGAAAAATCTCCAGTGAAACAGATAGCATAAAGAAAAACAATCACAACTTCTGGAAATCAAAGTCTTATTTAGAGAAATGCAAAATGCATGAGAAAGTCTCACCAATAGAACTGAAGAATTAGAAGAAAGAACTTCAGAGCTCAAAGACAAGGCTTTCCAATTAACCCAATCTAACAAAGACAAAGACAAAATAGAATTCAAAAAATGAGCAAAGCTTCCAAGAATTTTGAGATTATGTTAAATGACCAAACCTGAGAATAATTGGTGTTCCCAAGGAAGAAAATAAATCTAAAAGTTTGGAAAACATATTTGAGGTAATAATCAATGAAAACTTCATTGGCCTTGTTAGAGAGCTAGACACTCAAATACAAGAAGCTCAAAAAAAGGGAATTGAGCAATTATGTTTATGGATGCAAATGGTGAGAGCCAGATTACTCATTGCTAGGGTAAAATGTTATAGATAACCAAGGGAAGAAGGCAATGATTTGTGTAGTCATGGATTAGAAGTGAAGATTGAAGTATGAATTCATATTTATTTTAATAGTATTAAAATGCAGCTTATATAGAAAAATTACAAACGTATATACATGCAGATTAGTATATATTATACTTTCACTTTATTTCTCTGTCAGCTGAGAGGGTCTAGAAGCATGAACACACCTATTCCAGTAGCCATGAACACACCTATCAGTCAAACTTTGGTTTCTAATATCATTCTTTACAAAAAGAAACAAGGACTCTTTGAAGAAATGGTTGGTTGATTCTAGGGCAGAGGCAGAGATTATATCAGATGAGCAAAACACACTTCAGTAGTAAGGAACACATCAAAAAAGTTGGTTACTCTTTCAGTAACCAACTGAAAGAGTTGCCAATAATCAAAGGTAGAATATTTGGTCAAAAAGTAAGGCAATATTGCATTATAATCCAAAATATAAAATAAATATGCATGAGTCCATACTGTTTTAAATAATCCAATATGTAAATATATGATATTCAAGAAAACTTCCTTTCGGAAGAATTACAAATAGTTTGTCTAATAGTTTGTCTTTAATTACAAATAGCTGGCCTTTAACGTAGTAGAACATAGCTCCATGTCTTAAGTGGGAAAAGAAAGGGAAAAAAAAGAATAACTTTATAGTGGTGAAACCTGACAATCATTACCTCAAGCCAAGTGATCAAGGTGATAAGACATACTGATAGTATATATCCTTGATATTATGTGATGAGTATGACACTTTACCTTTGTAGACTTTCTCTCAAAAACATATTGTCTCAGTCCAATAATGAGAAAACGTTTCAGATCAATTCCTATTGAGACACATTCCACAAAAAATTACCTGCTAGCAATCTAGGAAACTGTCAGGTTCATTAAAAAACAACGAAAATCCGAGACATTGTCACAACTAAGAGGAGCCTAAAGAGATATGACTATTAGCTGTAATATGGTATCCTGGATAGAATTCTAAAACAAACAAACAATAGAGAACATTAGGGGGAAACTGAAGAAATATTAATAAAACATAAACTTTAGTTAATAATAACATTTCACAACTGGTTTACTAAGTTTCACAAATATGCTCTACCAGTGTAAGATAATAATAAGGTAAGCAGGGTGTGTGGTATACAGGAGCTCTCTGTCCTATCTTCACAATAATTTGGCAAGTCTAAAATTAAAAGTTTATTTTTTAAAAATGAAAAAGTAAAATTTTTAAAAGCCAGGTATTGAGATTTCTAATCAAAAGTGTGTTGCAATATTGGTTCAGCATCTGTAAATGAGCTTTTCATGGAACAGTAGTCCTGCAAGATGCCCTAGGAAAAAAACAAATCATTTATTTGATCAAATAATTTTGAGACAAGCTGCATATTGAAAGAGACTTTGGAGAGTCACAAAGCACATTAGAATATTAAAAATTCTAAGAAATCATAGAAAAAAATATCAATTTAATGTTGTTTACCTCAACATTAAGTTTACCTCAACTTCTGAAACTTACAATAATTTTTAAATTTTATGGTCATATCTTCTAACATCTGTGGTGATATCATTCCCTAGAATATACTTTGGGAAGTGTTTGTGGTACAGTGTGTATGCTATAGAAATAAAAAATGAGTCACACAAAGGGGAACACACACACTGGGGCCTTTGGAGGAGTGAAGGGTGGTAGTAGGGAGAGGATCAGGAAGAATAACTAATGGGTACTAGGCTTAACATCTTGGTGATGAAATAATCTGTACAACAAACCTTCATGACACAGCAAGTTTACCTATGTAACAAACCTGAACTCATACCCCTGAACTGAAAAGTTAAAAAAAAAATGAGTCACTTATAAAGGCAATATGTGATCTTCTTGAGTTTGAAGCTATATAGAATAATATGTGGTGAAATAAACTTGAAATGGCTAGCCTGCCAGAGAAGGCTTTAGCAGAATACCGTATCTGTCATTCAGAGAAATGTCATGTTGAATATAGTACTTGTGGCTGAAGACAGTAGCCTTAATTCAAATGGTGAGGGGTCACACACACATGCATACACAAACACACAGTGATTTTAATATAAAGGTAACTATTCTAGCAATCAGGGCTGGTAGGCATTGAGCTCTCAGTCACTAGAGGTAGTCAATCTGAAGTCTGATTACTTTCCATAAGATAAGATGTGAAGGGAAAATGTAGAGAAGAAATGAACTAGGTAGGAGGAGATGACCTTGAAGATCTCTCTTGATTTTATAATTTCACTTATTTACTCATCCAATCAAAAAAAATGGTTAGTGTTTATTACAAGATTAGAACTATGCTAGGTTTTTGGTATAAAAAATTGGCTGCCATGGTTTCTCCCCTGCTGATTACAGGTTAATGGGTAATTGGATTAAAATAAACACTACGAAAGAATGAAAGTTGTGCTTTTCATTTCATTTTCTAGGGATTAGTAAAAGTTCCAGGGAAATGATGTCTAATAATAACTGCAAACAGGTAGCTGTGTGCCAAGCACCAACTACATTTACATATTAAGTAATTTATTTCTCATAATTGTATGAGGAATATTTTATTATTATCACCCTATTTTGAGCATGAAGATACTGTGTGACCCAGAGGTTAAGTAACTTTCCCAAGATGACTCAGTCATTCGTGCCAAGTGAACTGTCTCTGAAGTTTGAACTCTTAACCACCATGCACTGTTGTCCAAACTAAGACTTGAAGGATGAGTGTTCAAAAAGTAAGGATATTTGTATAGCAGAGAAAGGTAAAGGAACAGGAGGATAAAGAATAAAATAAAGATTTGAAAAGCAGAAAGAATAGTCATATTTAATCTTTGAGAAGTGTAACTGGGGAGCATTTGATAAATTTAAAGTAGTTTGTTTCCCAGACTAAAATCATTGATGTTACAAAGAAAAGAGCAGTTTTCTCCTTTTTATTTCCCTTATCCTCACCAAAACACCCACCTTTGCTACACACTTACATGCACCCAGGTATAAATACACATGCCCCAAGGAGTTTAATTTGGAAAACTAAAAAGTGGGACAACACCCTTTTAAATCATATCCCCACAAAGCTAAGGTCAGTTCTTCTGCCTTCTATGTATCTAGAAAAACCAATCTAGCAAAACAAAATTTTAAAAAAGGTAAAAACTCCTTCCATCTTCTTATTTATTTCAGATACCTGTAGCACTTAGGGACTTGAGAGAGGGCTCACCTAGGAGGCAGGCCTGATGGTAACTGGCGCATACCTGCGAGAGTCTGCAGAGTCCTCAAGGTCTCTGGCTGCTGAAACCACATATTTGAAAATGATTGAGTTACTCCAGCAATTATGAATTTGGACACCACTCAAGCCTGCAAGACTCTTTATTAGACACAGTGATTCAGAGTTTATAAGATCATAAATCCTAACTGTAAAAGGAAAACTCTAGACCCAGGCAGTTTATCACTTTTGGAAATGGAGTAAACGTCCAGAGGTTGGCCAGGGTCGAAGTCGTGGAAGGTGGGAGTGGGAAGAGTGCCTTTTGACCCATAGAGTTCAGGTGCTTCACACTTTATAAAGCTTTCTTTAGTCTATTTTCGCTTGAGAAAGTCAGAGAGGGTTTTAAAAATCATCATTTAATTCAGGAAACTGAGTCTGAGAGATGAAATTCAGGAAACAGTCTAAGAGATGAAATGACTGCCCCAGATCAAACAACTTCCAAGCCATAGATCCATAGCTAGGGAACATGCTTATGCTTTTTTAACCACGACCCTGAAAGGCACAACAGGAATTTGCAAATCTTGCTCTCCAAGGTGGATGAGTCAGTTATGGACATGATAATACTGTGTAACAAACAGTTACACAAATACACACACACATACACACATATATATACATCTGTATATACACATATATGTATATACATCTGTATATACATATATGTATATACATATATACATATATATGTGTGTGTAAATATGTATATACATGTATATGTGTATATATATGTATATACATGTATATGTGTATATATATGTATATACATGTATATGTGTATATATATGTATATACATGTATATGTGTATATATATGTATATACATGTATATGTGTATATATATGTATATGTATATATGTGTGTATAGGTATATATATGTATACATACATATAGACTTGTGTATATACATATATGTGTGTGTATGTATATGTACATATATACATATATGTGTGTGTATACACGTGTGTATGCATATGTGCGTATATGTATGTGTACACATATATACATATATGTGTGTATATGTATATATACGTGTGTGTATATATATACATGCATGTGTGTATGTATATATACATATATGTGTGTGTATATATATATGTATATACATATGTGTGTGTGTGTAGATCTATATATATTTAATCAATATATATATTGAATATAGGAGATATATATATATTGAATATATTCAATATAGATATAGTTATCTCCACACACCTATATTAACATTCAGATAATTTAAAAGGCCAGGGATGGTATTATTTCCTCTATAAATATTTCAACAGGTGGCTCTAAATAATAACTGTTCTTAAATATAAACAAAATATTACTTTAGAACTGAAATAAACAAAATTCCTTGATAACATATAGTTAGATGATAACAAATAGTTATATAACAGCAATAGCATACATGGAAAAGCCTTTTATTTAGTTCATATGTCTGAGTTGGCTAGAGTCTGGTGATCTAGACTTAGAGGTACAGGGAGGAGGAGGCTGTGTTCTCTATGCCTTTATCTTCCTCTTGGGACCAGCAAACCAGCATGGGCAGGCTCATTCTGTGTCTCGTTAAGCACAGGATCACAAAAAGAAACAGGCAAATCATCTTAGGCCGAGCCTCAGAAATGTAATAATCATTCTCAACACATTTTATTGGCCAAAGGAAGTAATATGCCCAAATCTACACTCAGGAGCAGGAAAGAACATCTCACCTGCCGTGGAAGAACATCACAAATTTACGTGGCAAAGAGTATAGATATTGTGGGAAAATGAAGAATTTGGGACAATAATGCAATCTATTAGAGTAGGTGAAATAATTGTGGACCAGGAGGAGAAATGGTTGAAAATGGATACCTCCTACCAAAAGTTTGAAACACACTGAGGGAGGCTTGAAATACAAGAGAGTTGGCAGGAATTTTATTACATAAAACCCTGTGTATCCTAATAAGATGTGAAGATTTGTTTCCAAATACACTAACAATATCCTGGCAGAGTGGTGCAGGACTGTAGTTTCTGCTACTCTGCTACTTGGGAGGCTGAGGTTGTGGGGGGTTCCCTTGAACCTAGGAGTTCAAGGCCAGCCTGGGCAATACAGTGAAACCCTACCTCTAAAATAATTAAATACATACATACATACATACATACAATAACAAGTCATTAGAAGGTTTGAAATAGAAAAGTGACATGATCACACTTACATGTTCAAAAGGTGACTCTGGTTTTGAGTAGAAAATGAGTTATAGAGGTTCAGGAGTGGCAGAAGAAGGAAACCAGTTAGGATGCATGATCAATAGGAAGGAGATTATGGATTAGACAAGTGGAGGTAGAGATGGGGGAATAAAATCTCATACTTCTCAAAACATCAAAAGACATTTGGAGATGCAGTGGAAAGGTCTTAGAAATTGACTGAAAATGGTGGAAGTGAAGGTTGAGGGAAATAGTGATGCATATAATGAATTAATCTCAAACTTCTGGCTTGAGTAGTTGCAGGTATAGAAGTGGAGAGGATTGGAAAAGAGACAGAGTTTCACACTTTGTTCCATTTGCCCTAACTCCACTGCACTGTCCAGGACCCCAGATTCAAGCAAACTTTATTCTCCTTCTAGGCAGTATAAAAAGTATTTTTAAGTATGTTAATGTGGAAAATGTTAAATATATGCAAAAGTAGAGAGAAAAGTATAATAATCCCCACACATCAATTCTCTGGATTCCACAATCACCATCTCATGGCATACATATATATATCACATATATATATATACGTATATATACACACACCATATACATTATTATATAATATATACATTGTAAATATTGCTTTAGAACTAAAATAAATTAACAAAAATTTCCTGATAATATAAATCAAATTTCAAAGTTCCCTGAATATCTCATATTTTTATAGTGTGTTGAAATTAGGATCTAAATAAGTTTCATACATTGCAATTGGTAGGTGTGTCTTTAAAAATCTCTTTTAGTATAAGAATTTTTTCCATTTTTTTAAATTCTGTTTATTTACACAGAAAACATGGCTTTTGTTCTATAACATTTCCCATAGTCTGAAATATTTACTAATTATGTGTTGTGATGTAGTATAGAATTCTCCTGTGTGTTTTGTATATGGCATTTTGAAGGCAATAATAATATTTAAAAAGCACTGTAGGCAGAAGAAAGATCTGTATATTAAAGCCAGATTTTTTTTTTTTTTTTTTTTTTACTTTAAGCTCTGAGATTCAAGTGCAAAACGTGCAGGTTTGTTACAGAAATATATATTGTGCCATGATAGTTTGCTGCACCTATCAACCCATCATCTAGGTTTTAAGCCCTGCATGCATCAGGTATTTATTTGTCCTTATGCTCTCCGTCTCCTAGTGCTCCACCCCCTGACATGCTCCACTGTGTGATGTTCCCCTTCCTGTGATTGTGTTCTCATTGTTCAACACCCACTTATGAGTGAGTACATGTGGTGTTTGGTTTTCTGTTTCTGTGTTATTTGCTGAGAATGATGGTTTCCCGCTTCATCCATGTCCCTGCAAAGGACATGAACTCATTCGTTTTTGATGGTTTTATAGTATTCTATGGTGTATATGTGCCACGTTTTCTTTATACAGTCAATCGTTGATGGGCATTTGGGTTGGTTCCAAGTCTTTGCTACTGTAAATAGTGCTGCAACATAAGTGTGTATGTGTCTTTATAGTAGAATTATTTATAATCCTTTGTGTATATATCCAGTAATGGGATTTCTGGGTCAAATGGTATTTCTGGTTCTAGATCCTTAAGGAATCACAAAATTGCCTTCTACAACAGTTAAACTAATTTACATTCCAACCAACAGTGTAAAAACGTTCCTACTATAGCCTTGCCAGCATCTGCTCTTTCCTGACTTTTTAATAGTCACCATTCTGACTGGTGTGAGATGGTATCTCATTGTGGTTTTGATGTGCATTTCTCTAATGACCAGTGAGGATGAGTATTTTTTTATGTTTGTTGGCCTCATAAATGTCTTCTTTTGAGAATTGTCTGTTCATATCCTTCACCCACTTTTTGATGGGG